>JAMKCH010016494.1:0-79845 GCA_023653785.1 Ophioderma brevispina
AACACTTTACTACGTCTCGGGGCTGAACATACGTTTTACGTCATGACAATGTTCTTTTTTTTCATGGTTCAGTGATGTATTTAGCATAATTCGGCTTATAGCTACATGTAAAGGATTAAGATAAGGTTTATTGCTGGTACATGGATTAGTATTACTGTGTAGGATTTGTTCAATGGCTTAGCGGGATTGAGATAAGCTCCTCTTTGACACACAATGACTCAAATAGGCTCAGCTTGGGCTAGTGTAGTTGACATTGGAGCAATGTTAAAGCACATTCCGCTTACTAAATGTGTACAATGCCAGTGTTTGAGGGTTTGGGTGTGGCATGTTAGTTTGGTGTTAAAGTTGAATTAAGCTTAAGAGTTAGGAACTGGGGTTAGGAATAAGCTGGGAATGATAAGCTGTGAGAGTTAAGATGTACTTGGAAGAAACACGAAGGATAACACATGGATGTTATAAATTAGGTTTATAACTATTAGGATCTTGGATCATTGTCTTGGGCCAACGTTTATGGCAAGGATGTACAGTTATTTGCATGAAGTTAGAGATGTGCAGACACAGTTGGCCAATTAAATGAATTGCGGACACACTTAAACTTCTGAAAATCTTCCTTTTTCGTTAATTTAAACCACATAACCCAATACGATCAATTAAGTGTTAACTTTAACATGTTTTAATGTAAAAGTAACATTTGTAAGAGTTATTTCTTACCCCACCGCTCCCTAACCTTTTCTTACTTTTTCTCTAATTTTTCTGAGTAGTGGATTTGTCATCTGCCAATTTTCTGTAATTTTTCACTCACACTTTGTGTCTCAAAAGCAACTTGTTCAGATATCTTTTCAAATGACCAGAGATCATTTACAAAGTCATCTAAAAACATACTAATCTAAGACTAACTAGTTTGTTTGGACTTGACTCATTGAATGCAATTTTTATGGTGCTTCTAAATATGCTCAAGAAAAATGTACAATTTTGAAATTTTATTAAAATAAAAAGAAACATTTGAATTTGGAGTGATTATAATCTCCTTCAAGTACATCTGTACTCCTTGTTTAGTCAAGATACAGCTTCCTGAAGAGCACATCAGATACCTAGCAATATATACTGATTTCTGCACAAATTATTTTACCAATCATCAAAAGCTGCTTTCCATTTTTTCTGCACCACTCTAAATCAAAAACATCAATGACGAGCCAAGTCTAATATGGCGCAAACCTTTAGTGCAAGCAGAAATTTTCCCAAGTTGCACTGAATGGACTACAGTTACCATAGTGTGTTTACCATAATATGGCAATATGACCTACAGCTGCCAACCAAAAATTGAAGCCTACCAAATTGTACATCTATTTGAGCAGAGTATAGACATATATCTCTTGCCTACTGAAGTACAAATATAATCAAAACCAGTCCGGGGTTTCATGTGGAATGAAACAACAGGCCTGGTTTCAATAAAATCACCAACAAAAATAACCGAAAAATGTGATTCACAAAGTAATCACCAGTATCACATGCAGTAAATACTTCCAACTGTGAGGCATGATTCATGTGTACAACAGGGACGGTGCAACTACAGCATTAGGAAATTCCAAACTAACTTCATTTTGACCTGAACTATTTTGTTTGTTATTCAGTTAAGTGGTGTCTGGGGTTCATG
Organism: Ophioderma brevispina; assembly: GCA_023653785.1. Taxonomy (NCBI): domain Eukaryota; kingdom Metazoa; phylum Echinodermata; class Ophiuroidea; order Amphilepidida; family Ophiodermatidae; genus Ophioderma; species Ophioderma brevispina. Next base: position 1,655 of record JAMKCH010016494.1, read on the forward strand.
TTTCTTGGATAAATCTTGTGATGAAGGATAGGGAGGGTGTGGGCTACAATGCGCACATGCATGAACATGAAATGTATACAGTTGGGTGTAATTTGATTTAGATTGCTTTGTTCACTCACTTATTCTTCCAATGCATGGAAGAAACCAAAATATGATGACACCACAGGGTGCATTCACAGGAGGTCAATAGGTTAACTTGACTAGATTTGCCTCCAGAACAATTCAAGCATGCAGGGAACACAAAATAATCACCTGCTGAAATATTCAAAATGTTCAGGTGAACCAGGCACATGTATTGTTCTTTGCATGCTTGGATGATCTGGAAGGCAAACATAAGTCCATTCAGTGTAATTTACCTTCTGTGAAGGGGCCCTATTAATAAAGTATCAAGGTATGGTGAAGGATGTATAGGGTACTTGCACGGGAGGTCAATAGGTTAACTTGGCCAGACCTGTCCTCCAGAACAACTCAAGCGTGCAGAGAATACATAAGAATCACCTGCAGAAATACCTGAAATGTTCAGGTGAACCAGGTGCATGTATTGTATTCTTTGCATGCTTGTATGATCTAGAGAGCAATCAAAAGTCCATTTAACATATTTTACCTTCCGTGAAAGGGCCCTATAGAAGAAAGCATTCTTTGAAAGAATCTTGCAAAGGTCTTTTGAAAGTCATCTTATAACTTAATTTGGAGTTTTGAAAGCAGTAAGGTATTGAACTTTTAGTTAACTTTGGACTATACCTTTACTTTGATTTCTTGTACATTCATAAATATGTCCCTTTCCTGAATTTTTGTCAGTGGGTAAAACAAACACAACTTTGGAAATATTGATTAGAGGCCTGCATGGCATTCACCACACTGTAACAACACCTTAGCAACCCCATACTAATCACCACTGGCGAGTGCCAAATTGTGTAAAACGTTTTTCTATGGAGATTGAACTGCGCACTATGATGAGATTGCAATTTATTCCATATTGAAATACATGTTTACACAATTTGGCACTCAACGACCCTCTAATGGTTCAGTTAGGTGATTCAACATACACAACTACACCAAGTTTCCTTAGTTACATCATACCCAGAATGCAAAGGGTCAATTTGTCTCAGTAAATGGTGCATAGAGGTCAATGAACTCTGCTCACTAGATGAAGACTGAAAGATACTCACCCCTGCTTCTTTGGATTTTGGAGAGCTGCCAAAGAGATCATCTTCTCCTTCAGCTCCAAATAAGGCAACACCACCTGCAGGAATTTTCCTCCCACTTCTTGTGGTTTTGGGTTCCGAGTGAACTCCTGTATCAAGAGAATGGAGAAGGGGAGAAAATTATTCATAGATATGCACCTAGAGATGATTACATAAGGTCTTTTGGGCCTTGCATACCTGACCACAGTTAGAACCCCAACTCAGAAAGCATGTGCAACGTGAACACCTCATCACGAAAGCCGTAAAGGGGTGGGATGTCTATTGTGGGATCCATGCACTTTAAGCTTCTAGGGAGTACACAGGGTTAGATAGAAATCTCCTGGGTTTTCCGGGTTTTAGTGTTTTAAGTGCAGGAAGAGCTTCAGGAGCCCAGAAAATATTTCAGGACTTTTCTGCCAATTATTTCAAGATTTGTGTGAAATTTCAGAAATAGGGATTTCCCTAGTTATTTGGCAATTTGGAAAATTCAAAATAGGGATGATTCCTATAAAACAGGGTAAGCAAGGTTGGCTGGTATGCCTTTGTTCACCTCCTCCAAGTGTTCCAGTACGTTGTGATAGTGTATATATATTTTGCATGGAAAAAGATTTTAAGACTGAAGACTCAGCAGATTGATACACAACCTGAAGCATTCTGTACTCGCTAAACAAGATGTTTAGAATAGTTCATATTTGGTTTCCATCACTAGTGGTTTAAAATTGGAAACTGTATTCATATAAAAATTTAAGCACAATAACTCACACGTATACTCAAATCCATATTCCCAACTTGTAGAAATCTACTCTTTCACAACGTTAGCCTATGAGTATGTATTACAGCAATCAATGTCTCCCAAAACTTGCTTATGGAAAGTCATAGATTGCTACAGCACGTTGACATAAGTACAAAGCAGTGAGAAAAGTGCCCATGTCTGCCTCACCTTCATGCCCGAAAAAAAAGTCCTGGGGCATTAAACCTTGTTTTCTGGTTAGGGATATGCGGCTGTGATACTTGGGGGGGGGGGGGGCTTGGAACGGCTTGGGAAATGATTGTCTCTCAAAAGTAGGGCCTTAGGAACCCCCATGAATATGAGAAGTCAACTTGAAAATGAAGGTTTCATTTTATTTACAGGAGACTCCACAAATAGATCCATATATGTTCTCTCCTTTGCTATAAAATGATTGCATATCTATCCTCTAAAATTAAACTCTCATGTATGTTTAGTAATTAACAACAATTTGGAATGTTGGCAGGGGATTGACACAGGAAAATGATTGATATTATGTCACTTCATCATTCACAATGTGGTCTACAACCACTGTGGTCTCTAATGAAAGATATGCATACACTTCACGGTATCAGTTTGACACTCTGGTCTACTCCACAGCGCCATTGACATTTTTACTTGGCGCACTCTCTCATTTCTTTTCCTCCCAGCCTTCCCCCAGCCTTGTTCAATCACATTTGAATTGCATCAAAAACCACAGGGTTGAAAACCATATCCGCAGATGTCAGGTGGTCCACTATCGAGGATTCAGTCCCATGCATCACCTGTGATAATCTGTCAATACCAACTCTCTTCACTGCAGACTTCTTACTCCAATGCATTTACCAGTAGTTTCTTCATAATGCCTTTAGGCAAAAACTTGTAAGCACAAATGGTTTCAGCCTTTTTCCTCAAAAATTGCAGAAATATGGTTGTGACTCCAGTTCTATCAAATGCTACCGAAACCATTCAAATATAACAAACCAGAATATTTTGCAAAAATTGACAGCTTAATCTAGGAATAATAGAACACTCATTACCATTTGCTACATAGCTCCCTAGGCTATAGTTGAGTAACTCACAAGTCCCCTCTTATCACTCACAAGCCCCAACTTTTCCCTTCAACATACTTCCCCCCCACCAATCCCCCATACTTTGGGGGGATTGGCAAGACTGCTGATGATATCCCTTCTTCAACTCGTATGGGGTGAGGGGGAACCTTTTTCAAAAAATCGTCATATTGCCCCAACAATTTCCAAGATAGATCATTTCAGTTTTGTACAACAGTTATGAGAGCAATGTGATAGATGATGAGTTGGTGCTTCTTCAAGTCACCCATGTTAATGTAGAAGGTCTTACAATTTTTTCCCGTTTACATCGCACATTGACACACACAGTGAACCACGTTCTTAGCTATGCCAGCAAAAATACATAATAAGCAGCTGATCAGCATAGGTACCATCCAAATCCTTAATTGACAACACCTAGGCAAATCTATCTTCACCCAAAATTCAACTTCACCCTTTCAACCCTGCTATAATTATTAGTTTATAGGTGAAGCGAGCTGTGAACAGGTTATTACCATGTGTGAACCCATGCTGAGTTGAAGCCAATAGTTATGAATTATCAGTAATTATTTGAATTCAATCATACTTGATTCTTCTTCTTTCTTCTTCCCACTCAACAGCTTTTGTCTTTGCTGTTTTCATTCAACATGAAAATAATAATATTTCTCAAAAATAAAACATCCATATGTACCCCCTCTTCAAGGTTCTGCATGAACATTCTTTATGTTTGGCTTAGGGTAAGGGTTTTGTTGATTTAGCGCCATAAATAAAAGAATTTGTTTCCTGTAAGTTTTTTAAAGGGGACGTATATGCCAAACTCTTTCCAATTCAGTAAAATTACAGCAAATGTTTTGGGCAGCTCGACACAAATTAACCCTAACACCCGTTTACTCACTAAGGAAGTAATTGGGTTTCAAGCCGCATTTCCTTGGGTGCTGAATTCACCCCCGACCATGTCGGTGGTTAAGACTAATACTATTTGGATTACTCAAGGGCCAGCACAAGAAGAAGTAAATTTGGCCTAATTGGGCACTGTCTGTTACTGGGGAATCCCAGTCTGTGTGGTCTGCACCAAACTGTTAACGTTCTGGGTTAATAATCAGTGGCAAGGCATAAATAACAATAACGATTGTGGATTGATAGGAGCAACGCACGGAATGTGAGTCGTGTAGCCTCAAGGTTTCTTAGGACTCATTTTTGTGATGGAAGATATGCCATAATCACTGATTTTTCAGACTTTTAATCATGCTTTTTAATTATTTATATATATGACAAGTTATAGGACCACGGCATAATTTTTCTTTACATATAATGTTCCATGTGAAATCAATTTCGATAGTCCCTGTGATTCACTTGACCTTTTCTCTAGTTCAAGGAGTTGAAAGTTTCTTAGATACCATATTTTCTTTTTAATCAAAATAAAATTTTCATACTAAGTTTCAACTAAGTAGCTTATTATTCATTTCATGTTTTCTTTGTTGCTATTTTAAGGTAATGGTTTGCTTGTTGGCTCTCATTTTGCACCTCAGAATAAGTCCAGACTCTGCTATCTGGCTGTTTTTCTTACTCGCGTGGTACCGGTAGCCTTCCCAGCAGCTACAAAGTGTTCTACTTTGTTAGCTACTGCACGTAAACACTGGGCTAGTGTGATGCCTTACTGCCAGATAGGCTTCCAAAGTACAGTTTGTGTAGATATCCAGTAAGTGTCTACTCTACAGTAACCTACCCCAATGACTACCCTGTAGTTGGCCACTAGGTGGAGAGGAAGGTAGATATGGTGTAGACAGCACCGGAGGTTAGACACATACCATGTAGCGACATCGCAGTTTACTTCTACAGACGCCATTTGATGTGGCCAGAATGACGGGCACATACATGTGTTCGGTTTAGGATTGTTTGGTCATATTGAGGAAAATTATTACCGGATTGAATCGGGCAGAATAACACAAAACCCCCTTTCCTAAAGCATCTGTGTGAAAACATAAAAATCTCCTCCCACTGCTAGAATGGCAAACAGGGCTTGCAGAGATGTCCATAAGGGTGTTGACCTTGTAAACTGCCCATCATGTATATATTAGTACACTTCACAGTATACAGGTAGACATAAAATGCCTTATTGATTTCAAGGGAAGTGAATATGCAATGCAACATGGACAGTGCACTTAACCATAACGCCCACCCAAGTCGTAATAGTACGGTGGCACCAGCAAAAACATTGCATGTATTGTAGAGAAGCGAATGTTTACAAAAATTAATTTTAAAGGCAATTGACAACCAAAAGGCAAGTACAAGTCTTGTTTAAACAAAGATATTATAGTGGATTTTTTGTATGGTATTTAAAACAAAAATAACCAAATTTAAGACCAAAAACATTACTTAAATCATCAAAAACATGACAACTAATCACATACAAAATTGTTGGCACCTTGGTTGAAAGTAAATATCAATTTTGAGTATTTTCAGCATGTTACATAATTTTGTAATTGTGCTATGACACTTGCGCATCCTTAAGGTGCTTGTTCGGTATCTTTCGGGCCCCCCATTTACTCGAAAGTAGATCAATTGTTATCTCAAAGGAAAGGCCGTATTTTCCTCATTGTCAGAAAATTTCAGCTTTCAATCCATTTCTTTCAAGATACAGATAAAAAACTACCATTTAATGGTTAACCATATCCATATTACGACACAGCAGTGAATAGGGCGTTGCACTATGCATTATCGGGTGTTGCACCCAAAACCCAAAGTTTGTTTCCCATGGTACTGATGTCCGGTGTATTAAAGTGTCAAGGCTTTATATCACGTAGAGAACATGATAGACAAAAAATGGAAAAAAGCACTTTTAAGAGGAACTTTCCACTGCAGAGAAACCACAATACAAGAACAGATTTATGATCACGAAACCTGATCTTAGATGCAGGAAGAAACCACTGGAGACATCCTGCAGGGAACAGTATGGATCAAGAACCAAATTCCCAAAAAATGCTGAGAAGGAGCTCTTGCAAAAATCGAACCCAGACCTCAATGGTGAAGGCAAGGCGAAGTAGAAACTTGTTGTCTTGCACTGGCAGTTCTTTTTAGAGTGTCACAAATATACTGCAGGTGTAATAGTCGCAGCCCTACCGTTAAACGCCTTCAAGAGGTGACCATTTATTTGGTGTCACAGCTAATTTCCTGGTCTTGACTTTTCTTACGTGATGGGTTCTGAGTCCATGCGTGACTTTTCAAATTGACTTTAGCATAAAGTCAAGGTGAATGGACACTTCTACCATTTATAGCTTTTTAACACTTTTGACATTCAATAATCTTAAAACTCTATTAAAGACATGAGGACCAGGCGGTGCGGCCAAGCTTCATTCATAGTGCAAAACAGCCGTACGAGTCATTGGACACCTGAACAGTGACCGGAATTTGAGGTCACTGTGCGCGTTTATAATAGATCAGTGAGTCCAGCAGTGAGTGGCGAGTGTGAATTCCCGTACGGAGCCCCGACCTATATAAATTGCTGCTTTAGTCGGTGGTGCATAATTGTGCTGTGCTGCAAAACTATCACCAAATCGTTTTTAGACTGGACATGAGAGGATTGCTAAATGTCAGGTAACGAATCATATTCCACGGTGGTGCTAGGCTACCTGGCAACAGGGCTGGTCCACGGGGGCCTGGTACATGGTCCGCAGCTATAACTAGCGATGACCCTGCGATTGACATGAGGATCAAACAAGCCTCGTTCAAAATGGATCCCGTTTGTACCGTCATTCATACAAAAAATACTTACACTGGAGTGGATCTTCAAACTCCAACGGATTTTGAGTGGAAAATATTGAAGACTAAACATATTTCGACTTTAGACTTACATGCTAAACCTATGGGAACGGCAAAAAAAAACGACGCAGTTATCTTGCCGACCCCCCCTGGATGAGGAGCATTTCCAACAGAGCCGCCATCAATGTTTTTGAACCCGTTTTTTTTTCATATTTGTAATGCTAAATATTTGATCACACCTGAAAGAATAATAGCAAATATGCGTCTTTATGTATAATATGATGATTTGTATTTTCTGTGTGCACGACAGAAAATCAAAAGATGGTTTTATGGGGTGATTAACAAAAGCAGGCAAGTTCAAAAACAAGGTTGCAGTTAGTTTTCTTTTGTACTTGTTTGTCCAATAAACCTTCGAAATGTTATCGGTATGGGATCTACAACCAAACAGTGCAATTTGCGAGAAATTTGTATCCTCGGAAAAAAAAATCTGTCACTTTAAGGGAGTTTGATATCCTGTAGGGAGTGTGCCCAGTCCTGCCTCTCCCTGCCCAAAATAGTCCAATTAATTGGATGATTTGACCCCCCACAAATTGCAACAGAAACAAATTTGGTGTTAATCTCTGAAATAGTCCAAAAATATATATTAAAAGTCTACAAAACTCAACCTAGTGGAACTGTAGAAATTAAGGGGAAAATGCTTTTCAGGGGTAAAAAATTAGAATTGTTCAAAATTGATTTAAATGATGTACCAATTTTTATTGGGCTACTCCTAAGGTTAAAAAAAGGTATAGTTTGCCCTATCTACGAATTATAGTTTAGTACAATAGGCTCATAAACAGTTCAGGTCATCTTGGGGTTAAATCATATTAGAATGGTCCGTTTTGATCGGACTGGTTGTAAGCTGTTAAATTTGCCCCACTAGATAAATAAATGTAAATAGATTCTTTGTTTGAACTTTATATAAGAACTTACAGAGCTATGGACAAGTGACATCCAGGACTGTTAGCCCTCAGTCCAAATTAGGCCACCCGAATATTAGGATGGTGCAACCGTTATATTTGGGTTTGTACCATTAGACGAACAATTTGACACCATTTATAACAAACGGATTATATCTGAAAATTTACCCTTATTGGACCTTGAACCTATTTGGACTCATTACTGTTGAAACTACACCTGCAGATATGGCAAAACTATACCCCTTTTAATCCTGGAATGTAACGAACATGTGGCATATTTTCAACATGTTTGTACTTTTCATATTTTGACCCCTTATAAACACCCCTTAAAAATATAAGTCCACTCTTGTTTAGTGGACTTTTGAATGTTGTTTTTAAAGGTATTCTCAAATCAATTCTGTCGGAATTGATTCTCTTGCAATTAGTGTTGGGTTTTAAGGCAGCATTTCTATTTGGACGGCCAAATGGATAGAGTGATTATCAAACTATGAATGAAACTCCAGTGACTTCAGCGCAGCTGTTCCTTTTGAAATTCAAGCAAGTCATATTACATCAAGATTGACTTATTTCTTTTCACAAATCATGGTATACTTCTAGTAGTAAGAAAGTCACTCAATAGAGTGGTTACCTGGGAACTGGAATGCAACTTTTGGGATTCAGTTGCATTCCACAGACTTAGCATTTGGATCAATTTGATCTTTGGGTCAAGACTGCAACGCATGATCCCAATTGATACCCTTAATTGCAGACCAAACAAACCACTAATTGCTGACCGACAGAATATGAGGACTACATTGGCTCAAATTTAGAGAGGTTGTTGAACTTCGACCAGCCTATAGGCCATCAGACAGCGTCAATCTGACTGTGTATGGTTTAGACAATAGCCTCGAATTATATCAGCCAGCCCAATGTAGTCCATATCAGATTAGCCTGTTTTAGTAAACGCAAAGGACTTGCAGGAACAATTGTATCATCCCTATACAAAGCTCCTTAAGTTTGGTATAGAGTTACCATATTTAAACTGACTGTGTGCCATAAGTGATCTTAAAATCTCCAAGTAATTTAAAAAGCCCCATCGCAAACCAAACTGAAGTTTGTTCTTGTTCTCGAAATTGAAAAACTTTCCATTTTGCTCTGAAGAACAAGGCTCCATCAAATCTGAAGAATCATTTTTGTATCTTAATTAAAGGGACAGAAGGAGATTTTTTAAGGATACATTTTTATCAAATTGCCACTTGATCAGTCGTTAGAACACTGACGAGAATTGTTTTGAAGGTTGTTGGACAAAAAGTAAAATACAGCAAGTAAAATTGCGTCACCCTGGCAGATTGGCAGTCTGGAACATGACCTCAGATTGACCTTTGACCTGAGTCCATGACCTTGACAAACTCACATTGAAGGCGAACCTCGATTGCACCTTACACCCCCAAGTGGGTTTAAAGCAGACTTCAACTTCGAAGAAGACCTTGAAAAACGAAAACCTAACCAAACTGGAACACACTACATACATATGAAAAATCTAACCAAAACTGGAACACACATACGGACATGCGCGCAATCGAAAATTTCCCTATGTTTTCAAGCGGGGGATACAAAAGGAAAACCGAAACTGTGTTTTGACGGGCCTTTTATCCTAATCGTCTCCACAAAAAGAAATGCTTTGATTTTCCTCTATGCACTAAAGCAAGTTCTAACATCATCATCTATATGATCTTAATACATAGAGACGGTGTATTCAGCGTATTCACTTCAGGTGTGATTAATACATTGATAAGCATTCCCAACTACCCCGGGTTGGTTGCAATTTTAAAAACATGCCAGCTACATTGGAATATCACTCCATATAAACAAACCCGTCCTTTTCAAAATCAAGTAGTAAATGTCTCTGAATATTTGGAACAGTTGTCATACAGCCATAAGTGACTCCAACATGGCACCCTGTTTTTTGTCAAATCAAATTGAACCAAATTGCAAACAGGTACATCTGGGAAGTCATTGTCTTGATTTCACAATAATCACAAACATTAAATACCACGCACAGGCACATCCGTAAGACGCATCAAGTGGGACGTGGGCAATTGATATGCGAGATATCTTTAAAGAGACATGGAGACCAAAGAAGCGCCCCCAATTTTTTCCAAACCTGTGTTTTGTGCATATTTTGGAAGCTTATCAATGTCTGTATTATATCACGCCTGAAGTGAATAAGCGATACGCTGTCGTGATGTAATAGATGAGGATAGTATTTTCTGTCGGTGCACAACAGAAAATCAAAGCACGGTTTTCATAGGGACGATTACGATTAGGCGGGCAAGTTAAAACAAAGTTTGCGGTTTTCTTTGTTACTGTTTGTCCAATACACCTTCGAAAAGTTCTCGGCATGGGGTCTACAACCGATCAAGTGCAATTATGAGGAATTTGTATTTCTAAAAAACATTCCTGTCAATTTAATGATATAGACCTATGTGTAAAGTATGAATGTTACTTCTACAAGTTACTGGCAGGGCACAAAAATAAACGAGGGCTAAGGGCGATAGCCCTCAGTTTTCACAAAAATAGCCCTGTGAGAAATTTTGGCTATGGTAAAATGCACTAAGAGGGCTACTTTTTGGCAGAATTTGCTCAAATAGCCCTTGTGGCCCCAAAAGTATTTTGTCCCTGGTTGACTGGTGTTGCAAAACAGTAAAAATACGGTATGTTGTGAATTGTCTGAGAAACACCCTTTTGTGTTAGCCCTGTCAGTAAAATATTTAAAAGTTTGAAACACCTGGTGTCCAAATACCTGCTTAATAATAATAGACTTCATGCACTACGCGAACATATGTCATCAAAGTGCTCAAAGCACTGTTGTGGAGCACCTCCGGCTGTACAACCAAAAAAGTAATCCAGAAATGATGGGGAAAGATTTTCAGTCTAAAATCAGGAACTTCTTTCCAACAAGTAAATATTATTTAAACAGTTGTTAAGCAGGGTACCGAAACAACCCCCAGTTCATCTAAGTTTTAAACAGGCATTTGTTATAGTACTACATGGAATAGAATGTTTTATTAATGAATATAAAGTCCCAGGAAGTTTGTGAAGCAGTAGTTGCCTAACAATGGGCTGTACCTCTCATATCCCTATATCATCATCAACCAAGAAGGTTCTCTGACAGAGTGTATGGCAGATCAGCTGATATCTAAAAAACTGAGCCCTTAGGTCTAGGATAGGAGGTAATTGCTTTTCAACCAAAGGCTTAACTTTAATTTGGTTTTCCGATTTCCATGCCGCTCTCAAAAGTTTTCTTTATACGTTGTTTCCTCTTACATCTAAAATCCGGACCTCTTACACAATCCCTGTGTATTACCGAGGTTTATCTCTATGTGCTGAGTATCAACGCAGCTACATCATTGATTTCGAATCGGGTAGAAAGACACTGAGAAAAACAAGCTCCAAGAATTCTTTTTAAAGAAAAAAACCACAAGAGAAATTCAGCGTCCTACCTTGCATGTCAATACGAGATGTTTGGCGGATGTGATGGTTGAATTTTTGAGATGCGTTCCTTACAGGTGAACTGACCGACTCCAAAAAATTTAATTGCCCAATCAGAGGCAGAAAAACATGTCTGCTGGGATTTAAAAGGGTGCATAATGAAAATCTTCCTGCTGCTTCATTTCTCACAAAAAAATAAAGAAAATATTAAGCTTTAAGTATAACTAAGTTAAAACCAAAAGTTATAAAGCCTCTACATCAAAAAAAACGATTAAAATAAAAGGCAAGAGACATGAAAACACTTTTAAACCAATTTCTTTACCAAAACAAATGAGGGTCGTTGTCGTCTGCGACCGTTGCAGGACAATGTTGTATGTAAAAATGCAGTGGAATTCCCCTAGTCCAGGTTATGGTTCCAAAGAATGGTCTTCTCCCCCCAAAACTCATGGCTTCTAAGTGGCTGGCCACTACAACCCCCCACCCAGAGCAAAGCAGCTCTGTAACAAGTCCTGTTAGTCCACGCCAGTCATCGTCTCTCACTGACAGTTCAAACTTGGCTCCTACTTTTATATCAGTGCAGTGTATACATCCACCATGCATAGTTCATACCAGTTTGAGAAAAGTGGTTGTCTAATAGTCCACCCTCATACAACTCTAGAGGGACAACCCCCTCAAGTTTGAATGGACGGACTAGGGCTGCTGAAAGTTTACAAACTTGAGTGTTTCTAGATCATTTTGTAGATAGAAATTAAACTAACATTTCTACAAATTTTTACTGGCAATTCATTAACATAAGTTTCAGCAAAAAAAGTATATGATTTTTTTAATATAAGCAAATAAAAGTTGACAAAATAAATACAGTATGGAAAGAAATTGGACATAATTTAAGAACATATTGTATTTTCTGCTGAGTGAAAACACTTAAGTCTACAGATATCTCAAGTTTGATGCAAGTCCATGGGGCAGAATCTAAGGAAACCTTGATGGTAATATTGGGATCACATGACGGTAACATCCTCCCTCGAGAGTAACCTCCACTCCCAACCAGGAACAAACTAGTAGCGGCCGTTTTGGGCAAGCTCTTGGGAGAGCCAGAAAAGGAAACCTTTAACCATGCTTTTCTCAAGTTTAGAATTAACCGTTTTGGAGTTTAAAAAAACTAAAAAATGTCCCATCTTATTCATACCGCACACTTGTCTATTGTTAATTCACCCTCTAACCAAGACCTGCCAAGTAATACGCCTTAAGGGCTTGTCGATTTGTGTGTGTTCTCTACTTGATATGAGAGACTTGCACTTGCACATACCGTGAAGTGGGAAACAAACATGCAGTTTTGACGGTAGAAGCAATAATGCATTTGCAAAGTCCTATTCAATACTGTGCTAATAATGAAAGTTTAAACCATAATACGATGGTTTTTGGTTTAATCTTGGGAATGTGAAATGATTTGAGGGCTCAATCCAAATTTCAGGACGACAATGAGGAAAAAATAGACGTGGGGACTTGTTATGGTTGAAAATCTGGTCATTTGGTGAATTTGATTTTGTTACTTTGGTATGACATCTTATTTCCTCTGTGTGAGAGGGTTATGCGGGGGGTGTGGGGGGGTGGGGGTGGGGTGGGTGGGGGGGATGGGCGCGGGGGGTGGTGGGGAGGGGTGGCCGGGGAGCGGGGGCGTGGTGGGGGAGAGGGAGGATGGGGGGGGAGGGGGGGAGGGTTGGGGGTGGCGGGAGAGGTGCTGGGATGGGGAAGCAAAAAACCCCAAATAACAGGGGCCTAACGGGGGCGGGGGACTGAGGGGAGAGCGGAGAGTGGGGGGGGGAGTAGAAGGGAGGGGGGAGGGGGCGTGAACGGAGATGGGGGGGGTGGGGGGGGGGGGGGAAAGCAAACTCCACCACCAACGTCTCCCAACAAAAAAAAAAGCTCTACCATCCAAAAACCTAAAAAAGACCACCCGAATACGCCCACATACAAAAAAAACAACACCTTTTCCAAATAAATCAGGTAAACAAAATATCATAAAGAAACAAGACCAAAGTTTATATGAAGAATTTGGACTTTTACCACACCCCAACATAAAATAAATGACAGTCATTTAAAAATTCACTGACCATCAGAATTTGAACCTGGAACCTTCGGTTTACTAGTCCCAAATGCTCTATCAACTGAGCTATCAAGTCAGACGGAAAGAAGCCTTCAGACCAAAGTTGTATTTTTTTGTCCATACAAAACTTACAGTGTAAGTGAGTGCGCAGTTAACTCTGTCGGTTTACGAAGAGAAATAAACAAATTGGGAATTTCTTGCTGAGATTACACATAAACAAGAGATTAGGCACACAAAATATGTAGCCCAACAGTGCAGTAGTAGAAACAATGCTCAGATGAAATAAAAAATTTCAACTCTTTAAGCAAATTGGACAAGGACATGCATCACAGACTTTTCCTTACAATATTTTCTACAAATGGCAAAGTATCCATAGTAAGTGACCCAAAGGCACCCATACAAGGAGTGAACAGACATTTTTACTTTCAGCAGGCGATCTACGCTGTCTACAGGGCTACCTAGCACCAATCACAAAACTGTTGTAGCTACTTTGAAATAAATTCCTTTAAGTTGTGCGCAATCTGAACTGGCAATCTAATTTAATTTTATTTTCATATACTTATTTTTATTCTCTCTTACTTTTCCATTCTTTTCCAAAGGCCATCACAAAAGATTGAAAACAATTAAGTATCGCTCCTCATTTCGGGAATCCCTAAGTCCAGACGGGACCCTTAAGCGGTTTTGGACAGCTGGCATTCCTCGGGACTAGCGACACCAAGTGACAATTCAGCTCTTTGGGTTTGGAATGCCTAATGCCAGGGGCGGAGCTACAGTAACCCTGCCATAGATGATAGATGATTCAAAATCCAATGGAGTTGCCTACTGGACCACAGATTACTGCCTGCTTTTCAATGATATGAGTTTGAATGGCACTTGGTGAATTGTAAAAATTGAAAAGTTTGGACTACATCACAAAAAAGGTATCTCACTCATCAAAGAAAGAAATTTCAGGGGAGGAAAATGAAGTGGGTTTGAATGTGGTGTGGTGTGGTGGGAGAAAAATAAAGGGTAGGGGTGGGACATGTATCCAAGGTGGATTAGAAATGGCCGAGATACGTGCAATTTAACCATCTTTCCGTGGTACAGCACTGGGGATAACTTACTTCCTTCACTAAAATTTAAAAAAATATTAGTAAATCAGGAAGGAGAAAAGCTGCAGCCCCAAATGAAAAAAGTGCAATTATTAGAAAAATGATAAAACGTCAAACTCAATTTACTTCCAGAAGTCAGTCACCAATATGTAACGTTAAACTGAAGCGAACAATTAGAGCTATGAATTCAACAATAACTAAACATTTAGGATCTTTTTCTCATCAGGGTATGCGAGTTCCTTGTTACTGCCAACCTGTTGAAAAATTTCAGATATCTCAGGTGTTATTACCTCCCCGTATTGAGCTCTAGTATCTGTCATAACATAAAGGGCAAATTACTCACCTCACTATGATTTTTAAATGTACGGTCGCTGAATACCATTGGCTTTCTTGGTAAATTGAATTAGAATAGGGGTGTAAGTCAATAACTGTGGGAGTTAGGTGAGGCACAAATTAGGTCAGCCTTGATGGGCTTTTTCTTTCATGAATGTTTCCCTTTAAATTTTCTTTTTGAAAGCAAAATATTAATCATATGGTCAAAGTAATGAAATAACAGTAGAATCTCGTAGTAGATAGTAAGTTCATGTATGACCTCTCAAAAGGGCTTGATATTTTTAACTATTATGTGAAATGCGAAGTCTGTGATTCATGCCGTTGTTCAAAATTAGAATTCGCTTTCCTCATGGTTCAGTTGGACTAGGGCAAACTGAACTGTGATTAAAACCCTGTTCTTGGAAGGGCTGTTAAAGTGTCCGGTCCCATGTACAGAGAGCGGGATGAATTCAGTATTCTGCCACCACATCCTTCAAACATGCAGTTTATTCCGTTGAGGCTGCCAATTCATAGGATGGTGGCAAATACTAAATTCCTTTCACCCACCAATTCCGTCCCGGGACACCATAGAAAAATAAACTTCGTAGAGGCTTTCTTTGGGCTATCTAGGACATTTTCCAAATAATAAAAATCAAATTCACACGTAATTCAAAATATCATGCCGTAACAAACACATAATGCATGAAGTGGAAAAAACCAGACCTAATTTTTGGGATTAGGATTACTCTTAAACAACATCACTTTGCATACATCGCCTGCCTTGATCTTGAAAGATACCAATAGCGATTTTACAGAGGCATGATATCCACCTTGGAATGATGTGACCCCCCCCCCCCACCCCGGTGACCCCCCAGGAGAAACATTCTAGGCCAGGGAAATATGCCAAGTTGTTTTGAACAAGTAATGACCAACGAGGGTGGCCGACCTCTTTGATGGCAGGAAATTTGTATGTGTTTAGTAAACTAAAGCCATAGAGAACAACCATATGGTAACTATTTGATTGAAAGTGATTAATTTTCTGAATATATTTCTTTATAAGAATTATTTTATTCATTACCATGACCTGGAAAATGCTTTCTCACTAAAAGATTAAAAGCAAATGTAAAAGCAAAATTTTCTTTCACTCCCTTTTTTATGATTCATGACCCATTTTAGTGACTGAGTGTAAATCAAACAAACAATGAACTGATTTTTTAAATCAGTCAAAGTTAAAATTTTATTTTTCATTGATATGGTTTGTTAAATTGTTTTAGATTAGTATCAAGTGTGACATTGAAGAATATTTATGCCAATATTTTTTAATAATTATTTTTCTAGTTACACAAATACATGATTTACAATAGTTTAGACTATATCAATATTACAAAGGTTCTGGTAAAAGATTCATGCTAAACTTCGGGATTTTCCTACCGCCCCACTTTAGCTACCAAGGCCAGGATGACCATTCCTCTTTCAAAGGCATTGGGCCAGATCCCCAGTAATCCTGTGAGGGGGTATCATAGTCTCCTGCACAGCATGTGCGGACACCACTTCATATCCTGAGTGGGAGAGGGTGTTTGTTAAATACAGGCAATGGGGGGAGCGGGGCCGGGCTATCCACTTAAAATCCATACCCCCTGTGGAAGATTTCTGATAAATCTTTCACAGAGGGTTGTGTGTGTTTTAAATGGCGTTATCAAGTAATGCACTGAAACTACTTACCATGTAATCAAAATTTGACAATATTCATAAAATTTCATAAAACCAAACATGCCAACTTAACATCACATCTAATGTCATCACAACTAATTAGCCACGGCGTCTTATGTCATATCAGGTCAAAATAAATCCCCCCAAGATGTTTAGATTAGAAGACCGACAGTGGAGGAAGACGAAAAAGTGAGCTAAATCCCACGCCTGTTAATGAGAGCAAAAGTGTGGACAACAGTCAGTCGCAATTCTATGGTAATACATGCTAGTAATTAGTGATTACTGTCCGTGATGCACTCATATTGAGGATTTTACATTGGCTTGAAGTACATTAAGTGTATGAAATAGGCTAGGGTGACAAGATGCTGAAATAACATTTTTATTTTTGGGGATTCCCTAAGATTCCTCAGCCATTAACTCCTTGAGGCCCACAACCTTTTTAACACTGTTTTGATTGGTTCATACATGTATGGTTAGCGATTAACCTCTGAATAACCATTAAAAATAGGACCTACTATATATCTTTATGCACCTTGAAGCTTTCCTTACCATGTCCCTGATTGGTTTCAAAATGGTTTTACAAAAAAAACCTGTGTTTGTGGGAGGGGGGGGGAACAAAATGGTGTGAAAGACAGCCCAGTCATATTTTAAGACGGATGGCATTCCAACAGGCAGGGACCATTTTAACAAGACTAAAAAAAGGACCATTTAACATGACGGCTCCAAAATAAAGTTAAGAACTCTTATCTTTGGGGCTATTGAGTTGTATATATTTGTTTAAAGGGCCATTCCATCTGAAAAATCCATAGTAACATGTCAGAGAAAGTTTCAAAAAAGTGCTTACATGTCAACTGTTAATCTTACACAATGAAAGCCAGCAATCAACAGCAGAGGGACATTGTCACAACAATACAATTGACAAGGCCCAACCTATGTACAGCCCACCTAGGTTATATGCATACATGTGAATGACATACAAATCATTCAATGCCATTGCCAGGTCCCATTTTTGTAATGACACAAAATACAGTGTTTCCTTTTTATGCATACTCTGAAGGGTCTTCATTTGGCCTAAAATTTTGTTCTATTTTCTTCCTGTGGTTCTGCAAGTTAGTGTACGCATTTTTTCATATTGTGCCAGGTTTGTGAACAAGCAAAACCAATGCGGGGAGATTTTCGAAAAAAAAATCTCCATCAAATATCTGGATGATTTACCAATTTTACCAAAAAAAAAAGTCATGGGGGAACCTGAAATTTTAAGTCCCCCGCATTTGACAACCCACTTTGCTTCACTCTCTGCACCACATTGACCTCTAATGACCTTGACATAGGTATCTGGACCTTGCCCTTTAACCCTACACAGGCATTTAAGTCTCCAATGGTTTGAAATATTTTTTTTTTTTTTTTTGACCATTTGCACGATCCCAAATGCATCTCGTATGTGCCAATTAAATATGGTGACTTGTACCAGAGTTCATTTTACGAAAAAACGTTGTTGTTCGTTCGTCGCCGAAACAGTGCCTAAAATTAAATAAAATAGTAACCTTTCCACGTGAAGTTCATCTTACAAAAAAGTAGAGTTATAAGGAACAAAAAACAAAAATCGCGGCACTGGTGTTGAAATTCACGACAAAAAAGTGATATTTTCGATCGTAACTGTGCATACTTGTCCACTGCCGGATGAGGTTACACAACTATAGTGCAGCGTCACAAATAGGTTAAGTTCTGGTATTTCTCATTACGCTTTAACCGTATGTTTTAGCTGACTTGAGGCTGGGACAAGTCCCCGGATGGGCCACAAGTACGAGATGCATTAGGGGATCGTGGCAAATGCGTTATATGGAGGAAAGTAGTCCAGTACAGCATCCATTTGTGCCAGCATGTGAAGAAGGTTACACCAAAACTTTAACATACAATTCACAAAAATACTTGCACACGGATGGAAAACAGAAATTAGATAGTAAAACAGTACATGTCTCCCTGCACTATAGTGCAGGCATCACACAAATAGCCTGTCACCTTATTTATTATTCCATTTTTATTATGTGATTACTTTCTGTATGAGTATGGATTTTAGGTAGGTATTGGAGAAAGCTGCATACTAAATTAGTTTGCAAACTGATTTTCCATTTCTAAATGAAAATGACTTGCAAGGTTAATATAGCTAAGAGAGAAATCATATGAAATTTGTGTTAGTGGTTAACTACGCCAAACTTCAGGCTGTTTTAACACATTGATTGACATTCCAGTATTTTAAACTACATTTAAGATGCGTGTGCATGGCTGTGTTCCAGCCTTGAAGGTATTGGCAATATACGCGTTACAGGTATTAAGTATTTCCCAGATGCGGAGACGAGCTGACAAGATCTTGAACAAGATGATTACTACCGTTTCATAATAATAAAATACCGCCTGAACCACTGACGAAAATCGCAAATACTATGGCTAATAGACCGCAGTTCTTCGGTGATTATCAGCTTGACTTGATAGGAATAAGTTTTAAAAGGCCTAAAATCATGACATTAGGGGGGATTAAAATGGTTTAATGAAATCTTTGTTTTGGCATATCAGAGTTTAAGGTGCAACAAGAGGTTTGAGGCACTCCAAAATATGGATCATAATAGTAATTTATAAGACTAGACACTTCAATAGAGTTCATACCTTGTATTTGTTTTTTCTTATCAAAAAACAAAAAAACACGCGTTTTTTTTTAATTTTCAATATAAAAAAACATAGGCTGAAATATTGTATTTGCTCCTCTACGACATTAGAATTCCACAATTTTGTACCAAAGATAGAACATTTCTCAGCTTAATCCTTTCAGATGGGGATATTTTTTGATGGAAGCTTTACATCAAGACAAAAATCAGTACTTTTGATTTTTTTAGGGACACCTGATATGTGAATCTCCCGTTGCACCTTAATTAAGCACAGGTTTTTATGCTAAACTAAGTAACAAGATAAAATTTTTATAGAGGGCAAAGGTAAGTGAATATATCTTTTATACCTTGAGTACGGGTGACAAAATAGTTGCTATTGGTACCGTAACATGATGTTAAGGCTGCAAAATTCTACTGACATTACCTGCCCCAGCTCCCACGTCAACCCTCATCGCGTAGCCCAGAGCTGGCCAAACTCCCTGGGCATTACACATAGATGAACTGTAATCAAATCATTCAAGACTATTATCCCCCATGTATAGGCTGTTAACAATCATGCAAGTTAGCCCCCATTAAACTAGGTTGCTTTAATCCCATGCCATTATTAGGCAATGCGAACATAACCAGCTTGTTTATTCAGGTCCATCATTGTACTGCATGTGCCCTGAATCGCCTTTTTTTCATTAACCCGTAACATGCCCAAAACTCACCAATCTAACTCACTAGGCTAGTATGCCACTAAGTCCGCAATCATGCAGTGACGTCATCGTACGAACACACATATGGGCCGAAATCCCTGGCTGTGCCAGCAACTCCCTCGTGGCTTGCCCTTCCTTGGTCTTGGGACTGGGGTGCACTCAGTGGCCCCGGGTTCATTCCAACCAAGATGTTCCCATCTTCTTTACCTTCTATCCCGTTCCTCCTTCCCTCCTCCCGGAAACAAGAAGGAGTGTTTAGTTAATGTTCTTGGATGAACGGAGTCTGTGATCTAACATCACTTAACACTTCCGTCCCCTTGCTTGCATAACATGCATCTATGCGTTTTCCTGGCCAGCTCCAAAATGTGATTATTGCTGACAGGGTTCCATTAGGCATATTACATATCTCATAGGGCAGGAGCTCCAATCATCATCATCATGCTTTAGATCATGTTTTTATCAGCGATTGGTCATATTTATTGCCTAAAAACATGGAAAATAGCTTCCGGTTTCCCCTGTTTTGTGCAATGATATACTTTCATAAATGATTTGCACGTCGGCACCATACACGACTGTTCCAATAAAACTATACAATCAAACTAAAAAATTATTAAAAATATAAACTGTGCATTTTTGCAGATATTTTGACTTTATTGTTAGACAAGATCCTTAAGCTAAATCCTCGCTTTTATCATCCAAGTTGATGGAACCTAAGCGGAGATAGTCAGTTGAAAACACAAAGGATAAAAATTACCATTGGGCCAGTTTCACTGAAGGTTCACGAAACACTTAAAGGTTCTAGGCGTGTTGTCTGTAGCATCATTTGGGGATTTAAAACCCTTTTCCCCAAAACAAAAAAATAGTGTACAGATCAGAGGGAATGTATTATCATGCACTTGAACTAATCAATTATATTATTTTTGAGTGAAAGCAACAGAAAATTATTATGTTGTGAAATGAGGGACTCGCTCTCAGGGGGACAATAATATGAATTATGGAAATTTGGGGAATTGACTGTTGAAAATAACAAAGTCTTTCAAGTCTGTTGACAGGACAAAACGTGGTCAACACTATAATGTGGAGGGACAAATTTACCCTTCCCCTATTTCCCCACTGCCTCCAAGATGTTAGGGAGGAACATAATGAAGAAAGCAGGTTCAACAACGGCGCATATAAAGGAAAGGATGGTTTTGTTCAAAGATCTCAGTTTACTTTCAACAAGTGTGTTTTGATGATTTCTCCCTTCTGCTGAAACCCGGAGTAAGGCCGCTGATGAAACAACAAGACTGTTTGGATTGAATTTCCCAATGCTACATGTATTTATTAACAATTGCGACATTATAAAGTTATTAAATGATGTTATATCACAAGAAGTGTAGTAGCTGACTTTATACCTACTTTTCATTTTCAATTTTTATAAAGAATGTCGTGAAGGTGATTTTCCGAATGGCAACTTTGTTGATTATCGGGATAGCCAAAACTGGCCCGACAGGTTTTTCAACTGTCTTAGATAATTAGCCATAACTCTGAACCAGACCCCCCAATTACACCAACTAAAATTTAATCTTCATGGAAGCTGGAACACTCCTAAAAAAGAATCAGTAAAACCTCAGTTGAGATGAACTTAAATTTTTGTCAAAAAATGAATCTTTGATTTGTATCGTTTTTGGACAGTCTGTACTGATTATTTTTACAAATCTTCACATCAAAACAAATATTCTCTGTTTTTATACTGCTGTTTTCCAGCCCCGATATTGGGATGTACCTCCAGATTATAGTCTTTAAGACTTTAGCCTTACGTGTGGACACTGAATCATCTCTCACCCCTTTATTTCTTCCCTCTCTCATTCTCCACATCATAATATTGTTTTTATTATATTTCAATACAAAAGTTCGTTTATGTTATTCAGAAATAAGTCTTGGTGGGTCCAGACACTGATCTGATGAAGAGTCAATAATGTCTTGGGATGTTTCTGATTCTCTTTCAAGATTCAACTCTAAAAAGTATATCAATTGAAAACTTTCTTGCCTTCACATGTTCAAAGCAAAACATGAATGTCAACTTGTTAAAAACATCAAGTTTATTGCGACTAATAGCCATTCCCACACAACATGTTTTAACAATTTTAAATGTGGTATGTTTACTAAATGATGGCAGAAATGTGGTAAAAATGTTTAACCCTAAAACACAATTTTAACAGTGTTCTATCCGACATACAGCATTAAAATTTTAGGCTTTGGTATTTACGGCATGCAGAATACACCCCGCCTTTGGTCACCATTGTTGATGAAGTCATAGGTGGATTCTGAAAGGGAGACTAACTTTAGGACCTGGGTTGTTTTTAAAACCAGGGAGTCCTAACATATGCTTGTAAACGGGTGGAAAATTCTCATGGATGGGCCAAAACGGGCCATCATGAGGAATTTTTCACCTGTTACATTTAATTTCAAAATACTGTGAAAGGAAAAAAGGTTCCCCTCATGTCGGACTAACCCTGGTTTAAACCCAGTTCTAAAGTAATTAGTCTCCGCTTTCAGAATACCATCCAGCCTTAATTTGTTTTGAAAAATACTAGCACATGTTACAGTTATATACTTTTAAGAGCGTCTCTCTGCAAAGATAGTTGCCAAATGTCATTGTTCTAGCTCACTTTAACTCCCTCCTCATTTATAACTAATAACTCAAAGCACATGCCGTAACATAGGAAGCAGTTAAAAGATCTGTTTCACCAACAACAGTTCGGCATTCATGCGTTGAAACATTATGCCACCTCTCCCCTTCCTGCCGTCAACATTTGACGTCTCAATTTGAGGCTAAGTTCATTGGACTTACCGTGCACTTTGGCGAGAATGCTCTTGGCACCACATTCTTTCTTTAATCATCATGAACGTGGTGATTTGAGAGCCATTAGAGAATTAATGTCAAAAATGTGTAACATTGCCGTTTTTACACATTACGATGAAGTTTAAGTTTTTTAATGTGAAATTTCTGCTTCCTTCATATTTCTGTTAAGCAAGACTGATTAATTAGCCACTCTTGATTAGCAAACTTAACGTCCCTTTGGTTAATTAAATACAGAGCAGGAGCGGCCAATGAAATCCTGACTTTTGACGTCACCATTCGCGTTAGCATTTAATCAAGCAAAATCTTTCACATAGAAATTATAAATGTTGTAAAAGTTGATTTTTTAATTTGAATGCATGGATCACAATAAATAATGTGCACTGATTTAGGAAGTGTAGTTGTCTTAAAATGTAGACCTCATTAATAATTTAAAAGTTTGCTGATTGGTTTTAAATACCCATCACAGACTCAAAATACTCCAACCTTAGACACTACCAGCTGATTTGATGGTTATTCATAGGGGTTTAATGATGTAAATTAACCAATCAGAGACTGGTAAAAAAGCTTTAAGGTGAGGGGGATTACGTTTTAGAGGGCTATTTTGATTGGTTACACAAGACTTATCATTTTACAAGGAAGGGGACAGCCCTTGTGGGCACTAAGTCAAAGGGAGGGCATGGCCCACTGGTTAGGATATCTTTGGTGCATAGGTCCCTGGTTCAAACCCCAGTAGGACCACTTGATGGGATTTAAGTGGGTAATAAATTCTGGATTGAATTTGTACAAGAACTATTGATTAACACAACTTGAATTCACTCTCCCCCTTGTTCATGTTTGAATTTGAGTCAATGAACCCATGAGAATATCCCATCCTTCGAGAGGGGCCGCTAAGCTTGTTGCTCCCATTACAGAGAGTCATGCCTTACATCAGGTTCAAGAAGAGTCGGGTGTTAAATCCATGTTTGTACTAAGCCATACTGGTCCGTTTTGAGGGATACACCGAGTAAATGTATCACTGCTAGGTATGACCTTCTGAGGACTCAGCCCTCTAAATTGTAATAGATGAAAATCAAATAATTAGTTTAAATAACAGTACAAAAAAATACAAAATTCAAAGGAATGAAGCCCTCATTGATGCGATTTTCTGGTAATTTGTTCTAAGTATATGAATTATGGTTGTTGAACACAGCAAGGCAAATCATGACACAGCCACATTTCGGTGGTCATGTAATGGATTTCAGTGTAATAGTTACAGGCGTACCCAGGTCAGCCCAATGTGGCTCTGTGATAATTTTCCACGTCTGAACAGGGTTTCATCTAATCCAAAAAGAATTTTTAAAAGGTTTTCTCCCATCCCACTCGTTTAAAGAAAACTAAAAAAATCCACAAGTATCAGTTCTCCCAGGGTCTTAAGAATGGAAATTAATTAATACTAGCAGTCCCAAATGGGCAATAAATTGTTAAAACCAATTGTACTTCCCCTGTGTGATAACATTAAATGTCAGTGCAAAACCTTAGGTCATAGGCAAAGAGATATGTAACCAAGTAAAGTGCAAATGTGGTAAATTAGGTTCACTTCAACTAGGCTTTCCAGACTGGTCCATAGCCTATCCTCCTCTGTCAAGCACATTGTCATGTGAACCGCTAGCAATCACTGACAAAAAAGTCCAGTTTAATGCCTCTGGAAATTGCTAAGTGCCTCCTGAAATGATAACGTGAGCTGATTTTCCACAACTCCAAAATCTACATCACTCACAAATATTTTCAGGCTTTCTCTTGCTAAAAAATCAAACTGCTCATATTCCAATGTAAAAAAGAACCATTTCTTTTCAAATTGATACATTATAAAAAAGTAGTGCAAAAGATATTATCGCATTAGGTAGACTTCTCCCACTTTGCAGGCCATAACTTAGTGAAAAAGTAGGATTTTGTTCCAAAAATTTAGAGCAAAAAAATCCCATGAATTACTTTTTTATAATAATGTCACAAAACTTGCAGACTAGGTTCAAGTCTAAAAAAGGAGTGAACGGCTGGTTAGGCTAAAATAATTTTATTTATTTTATAACCGAATAGTAAAAAACATAGATTTCAGCTGACATAATTACAAATGTTAACAATTAAGATTAGTCAATATTCAAATCCTACGATAGGTGTCATTCAAGAAGAAAAACACTCGAAAAACATAAAACGTTTAGTGGACCATTTTCAACCAAAAATTAAAAAAGCTGTTAAAATTGACTTTTAAAAATAGTTCAATATTTTTGCAACGGGAAATGATTATTTTTTAAGTACTTTCAGCTGATCAGCAATAGGCTTTGACGAGATGGATCTTATTTGACAATATCAACTGTTAGTATGACATAGCCTCCTCTGGTCTTATGGGATGCGCTTGGAAGTTGATGCCAGATACATAATATATATAGCCAAGACTAGACCACAGATGGGCAGTCAGAGACAGACCATTAATTTTATTGGCCACAGTGATATTTTCTGGTATCAACAAAAAAAGAATCCAATATAATTATTCAAGAAGAAGCCAACTTGACACAAAATACTGTTCTAATATTGGTTCAACTATCAGTGTTTGCAAGACAAGCTTGTGCCAGCTGAGTGGACCACTTTTATCTGTGCTGTGCTTGCGACGATATGCACAGTGTTATTGAGCGAGGCAGAAGTTTGATGCATATTAATTTCCGATACCATCTTATCAAACCTATAGAGGCCATACGTGTTTAATCATTAATCACTTCAAACTTCCTGACTGGCATGCCCCAAGTCAATAATTAGATGGTTACTAAAGGCGGCTTTGTTTTATCAAAGCAGTGTCACCTTTACTTTTCACCATATTGAACAATAAGGTGGGATTATGCCCTTATTTAAAAATTGACAGGTCTTCAGCTCACGACTGACAAACTTATTCACATGTAACTTGATTTTCCACAATCCTAAATTAGTCTTAATTCCCATTGGTTAATACCACATTTTGTGTGAATCCGTTCTGTTGTTTTTTATTGATCTTAGCCATAAAAACTCTAACCTTTACTGATCCTAGGATCTAAGTTTAACCTCTTCACAATCCTAACCCTATTCCTGGACCATAGAGACACTGAACTTATTTATCATCACAATCCTACCTAAGGTCTTAATACCATTACAGGTTACCTGCAGGTCTGCAACCTTACCTAATTCTTGTTTGTCCTAGGTTTTTAGCAACAATTGGTTTCTCCTAACTTGCCATAATAATTTCTTGTTTATATAATTTTCACATTTTTTAGGGACACCATGTTATGTGAAATCTCTTGTTGCACCTTTAATGCCTGGACAAAATGAGAATTTACATCTTACTGTTGTCTTCAGAAAGAAGAAACCCAGTACAAAGGTCAGGATAATCAGAAAGATGTTGTAAAGAGTTGCAAAGAGAGATGACTGTGATTGAAGCATGTAGAGGCATGGTGCCTTTGCATGCGGCTCAGAAAATAATGACTTGATTGCATTGCTAGAGTGGTCACTTGCATGTAGTTAGGGTTAGGCCTAATGATAATACAGCACATCCTACAGGAAAGCATTCAGCTGCATTCTTTGGCAATCTTTCAGTCTATTAGACATCTCTTTGTGCCAAGAATATTCAATTCTTGCTGGAAGATAATCGACGACAACATATATGAGGCATATTCTACCTATTCCCCAAAATTCCCCTATTGTATCTGCAACCTAAACACATTCAAACTATCACAACATACAGCATTACAGATTCAATGCAGTTGAACCGCGTCACTTCAACCTAGATCTTCTTGATATGCTTATATCCGTGTGACCAGCCTGCCAGTTCCGTCCACAAAAGAGAGCGCATAATTGCAATTCTAATTGTCACTGACACAATAAGGTTGTGATTAGGGTGCCTAGATTGAGAAGCGGGACAGTCTCGAGATTGGAATGTTTCCATGCTGAGGTAACACATGACTGATTTACTGCACCCGAAAAATTTTAACTGTGATTTTTTCAAAGTTAACCCCCGTTTCAAAAAATTTAAATCATGAATTGCAAATTTTAAAGGTGTGCTGCATGATACACATATCCTTTTTGGTGTTCACTATGAGCTAGTAACATCTCCCCCCCCCCCCCAATCCTTGGCACAGTTCAGTTAGTGCTCACCAATGTATTTAGAAAAGACACCCCTGTTTTTTGGTATGAGATATGATTACCCAAGATACACAAGGTCAGTCCATGTCAATGTAGGTGCAAGACCAAACCCACTGAACTGTGTCTTGGTAGATGAGCTTGGAAAAGACCTTCCATCTCATGTTCATTCTTCCATCTCACTCGCCATCTTCAAAGGGACTCAAGGACTCAGTCGTTTTTGCACCTGTGTATATTTTTGCTTGTTTTCATGGTTCTATATCCAATTATTCACCTTCGCTTCCTGTTTTTAAATCATGTGCTTGTTAGTACACGCCTTATGTAAGTCGTTCAAATTTCGTGTTAAAAGCGAACTTAGAGTTGATTTTTTTGCGGCTCTTTTGGGGGCCTAACATGGGAAAAAAACATGTTGGCCAATTTTTTTCTGAAGGGGGTACGTGGGAAATCCAAGATGCCGCCAAAATCACCTTTAGCTGGGCACATAATGTATATTAAATCAACACAAGGAGTCTATAAATGCAGTCCAAATGGAAATTTTAATGGTAGATATAATTTGCTTTCATATACTAAACATTTATGTATAGAAAATAGGTAGTCCCAAAAAGTTATAAAACAAAAAAACACATCTGGCCTGTCAAAATGGTGCCATTATACCAGGTATTGCATAAAAATGCATGTAATGTGAAGCAAATATGTCGATATAATTGGCAATGGTTATAAACATGTAGTTGTTAGGCTTTGAACGACATATATCTATTTTCATACATCTCGTATTTAAAATCCATTGTTTTCCATCTCATAATTGCAAATCCAAGATGCCAGCCACGCCTCAAAGTAGGCCTTCTTCGTGCGCACATACATACTGACTGTACATTACTGATAACATGTGGCCCGTTTCCACAGTTATTGCCAACTTTTTGTCAACCTAGGGGTCCTTTTTTTCAAATTAGTGTCAACTTTGTTATTGTTTTCCAATTTGTGTAAGACTATATTTTAAGGAAAAATAGCAAGCACAACAGCAAACCTGAATCTTTTCTCCTTTATTACTTTTTTTTAATCAGAGAGTTTGACAATTGAGCCATTTTTGTAAAATATGCAAATAGTTTTTTAATAAAACATTTAGATTATTGCCAAAAGAATTATATTTCTCATCCTAAATGTAAAGTAAAGCACTTTCAGGAAATAACCAGCTGAAATATTACATTGACGCTTGAATTTGACAATTTCTTGACATTTTTTTTTGCTTCTATTTAACCCTCCCAAAAACAGTTTTCTCTTGACTAAAAAAGTTTTTTATTTATAAAATCAAAACAGTACAGAGCAAAGAAGAGATTTTCATGAATTGATTAGTTCTAGCCTGGAGAACATTTGGTACCGAATGCAGCAACAACTTCTCCCCATTGAGTTCGCATATAATTAGCTTTTATGTCCAAAGTTTTGGACGTGACATGTTGACGGATTTGACTTAAAATCATTATCTTTTTTACATTTATTAAAACAAAAAACTGATTTTAAAGCTTCTATAAATGAAACACTACTCACTCCCCTAGTGAATGCTTTGTTTCATCCTCATCATGCCCTCCCATTTCCAGCTGTTAGATTTGCCATGGGTTTGCTTGCTTGATTGAAGCTTGCGTTGGACTGACAAATTGAAAATGGTTAACGGGGCATTTTTTTGAAAATTTTACTAACTGAACTGATCACCCTCAAAGTAAGTTGGTAGTTCACATACCCATGGAACAACTGAATCAACTCCAATTTAAAGTTTGCAGACCTCCTCGTTTTTGAGATATGCAACTCGAGTGTGTTGGGACGTGACCAAATGTTTGGACGTGACTGGTGTGAACGGAAAATTTCATATTGATGAAGCCAAGTCATTTTGCAGTGGTTTTCAAAACTTTTAGTGTATGTACTAGTAGGTGAAATCACTCTCGAGAGTAAGTAAGACAATACAAACACATAGAACTTGCTTCATAAAGACACAGTGGCTTCGCAAAAGTGTTTGGACCTTGCAAAATTGTGAACGGAAAATTGCGGACATGATTTCAAATAACCATATCTGAATTAATTCAAGCCAGTTTATATACTTTTTTTGTGGCATATCCAATGAGGGATTGTATTGTAAATTAGACAATAAATGCACAGATGATCTACAAAGGAGTGTCAGTGTAATGATAAAATTTTATTCAATGTGGAAACGTAAAATGTCACGTCCAACACTTCATTTTGAGATTGCCGACCATAATAATTTTTTGAGCCTCTTGCTACAATACTTCATTTTCACATGGTAACGAGAGCATCAATGATGCTAGGACCCACGTGTATGGTGAACTGGATTGTTTACTTAGATAGTTGACTTCATTTAGTTGTTATATTTTGAAAGTAGCTTGTAGAGTGGTTTTTTCTAGATTGAACTTTATTTGCTAGTACTATTTATTGGACGATATTGGTCAGATGGTTTTGTCCGAAATAATGTTTAGCAATAAAGTTTTTAGTATTGATATTTTTTATTAGAGTGATTGACATATAGGTAAATCTGAAATTTATCATTTTGTACTTGTTTCTCCGCCGATAAAATAAATAGCTGGAATAAGATTGTGCTAACATTGTTACTTTTGGACAGACATTTTTGGGAAATTTGCCATCCAATAACATAACATCAGCAAACTTATTTTAACTAAAACACTTTCAAAATACGCCTCAAATTAAAAAACACTATTTTATAGTTTAGTATAACAAATAGTTAATTATCAGTTATTTCTTCTGATGTTTTTTTTCTGATAAAAGAATATCCCATGATTAAGTTGGGGAACTTTATGGGACTTTAACTGTGAATACAATTCCATATATCCATGTTTTATTTTATTTGCTTCATCCGGTAATGACTACTGAGCTTGGTGGCAGCACTCATCAAATTTTATTTTCCTAAGGTCAAGTTATACACTGTTTTACCCATTTTACCACCTCCTTTGACCTTGAATGACCCATTAGGACTTTGTCATGATTTAAAGTTGTAGCATCAACAATTGATTTGATCCATGTTATTCGATTAGATAAATTAACCATGACATCTTGTGTGGATGTTGAAATGTTGGGCATCAACAATCAACCTTTGTTTTACAACCAATGTTTAATTTTATTTGCCCTCCTTTAACCTTGGAATGTCTCCAATGACCTGGTCGTGACTCAAAATTTTTGGCAGCAACAAGCATTTAGTTGTCATGATTCGAGGCTATACTTTGTCCAGTGCCTATTATGTAGTAGCGTCGCGGGCGTACACATTGTATGGACTTTTAGCGTGCGCCTTGGCAAAGCACAATCGCATTGCAACTGAAAGGCCGCACTGGATATACTCGCGCCTTCCCCCCCCCGCCCCCCCCCCTTCGTCAATTCCTACTTTAACAAAAACAAAGTATAAAATACACCATTTCCTCCCATTTGTCTGCCCTTGATCTTTGAGTTTATGTGTGGAACCTTTGTATGACCTATATTTTGCATCAACTTCAACCCACTTACCATGTTTAGGTCTCACATGGTTGACTTATTAGACTTAATAACTAATTTTGGTCCGACTCTTAAATGTTCATTGCTTGGCATCAATTAACTTCATTCTTTATGATTTGGGTTATAGTTTTTTTCCTCATTTTACCCTGAATACCTTTGCTGACCTTCAATTTGTATCATGAACAATCAACCCTAGCTGGTTTACTCCATTTTATTGGTTTGAGTTTTGATTGTATTATTAAGGAGGGGATTTAAAACCATCAAGAATCATCCAGCATTTCATAAAATGTTTTGGAAATTGATCACAGTATTCAATTGTTTGGCGGTTTAGATTGTCCTCTAAGTGGGTCTTATAGCTGGCTGGCTTATATTGGCAATATAAAGAACTTGGGCAACTGAATGTTAAGTAAAAAACCCCATGAAATGAGGGCCCCTATTTGATGGGCAATTTCCTGAGTTAAGGGTTTAAGTCTTCAGATAGATGAAGCTAACACAATATCCACCATTTTGATATTTTTGCATGTGGAATGTGAATTAAAACATGTTATTTTCCCATGTTTCAAAGCTGGTTGTACTTGTACATGATTTCCCCCCTGCTGCGGGTATCAAAATAATCATGAATGAAACAGTTTGTCCCAAAACTGTTAACACTTTTGGGAAGAAATCTTATATCTTGAGCGACCTTTTTCCCAACTTTTTTGAATCTCAGGAGCCAGATAAGTTTCACGTTTTGATAATTTGCAAGTAAATGAAATTGGGATGCCTGTTTTGAAAATTCTAAGTGTTAAATATGAGTTTGCAATTTTTACTTGCGAGCTCAAATTATTAATTGTTTGGGCAAATACATGTTTTGATTTTATCACGAAATAGCCATTTTCAGAAATATTTTCCGTTGATCACTACTCACCTTATGGGGAATTAATTTAATATATTTTCATTAAAAGATCAACTTTTGCAGTTGATACAATCTTAAATTACTTTAAGACACGCAAAGTAATGAGATACAAAGATGAACATTGGTTGAAATTTTAGTTTATTGAAAAGACATAAAATAGAGGTAGAAAAATATGTTTTGGAACACTTGATACAAAAATATGATATAAAACTAGAAGTGTAGTTCTTTGGTTATGTCTTTATATTCAAGGAATGTATGCTATGGACTATTCCTGATTTTTGCACTGGATTCTTGATCTATGGGCCTATGGTGTATTTACAACAAGTGTGGTTCTAATTGAACTGTTTTTTTTCAATCGAGGCCAATTTAGACGTTTAGTTTTGTCTTTGGCACTTGACTTTTGACCTCATGAACATTGGGGTTCTTATGGTGCTTATGACACAAGTGTGGTTACAAGTTGCAATTCGAGCTTTAAACTTGATATAGACGGTCAGCCCAGAAGGTTTTGGCTAGACGAACGAGATACCAATAGCTGAATACGGGAAAATTCAGAGGAAAATATAACTTTTGCATATATGGAAGTCTGCCGTGGACCCGTTGTTGGGTGTAGCCCCAGGAGAGGGGTAAAGTTACTATGGGGGTCAAATGTTTGAACTACTCCAAATCTAATGAAATGTAGCTCAAATTATGCTTTAGGTTATCAGATGTAAAAAAGTCAATTGGGTCACATGTGTGTGGTGCTTCCTTTCCAAGATATTTGGGAAACTAGGCTTAAGGTCTTTTGTTTATTCAAGAAAGGTCAACAATTGTAATACCAAGATTTCTTTGTAAAAAATATTAAAAAATTTAATGATACTGATTTAAAATATGCTTTTTATTTTGCATAGGGTTGGTTCCCTTTCATAGGGAGGGGTATAATGTCCCCGTCCCCATAGAGTCCTACAGGGAATTTTGTACTCCTTCCATTATAACAACAAGGAGACGCCGAAAGTGCAAAAGCATTTCATATTTGGATTCAGTATCATTAAACATAAAAAAAATATTTTTACAATCAATCTGGGTATTGCAACGGGTGACCTTTCTTGAATAAACAAATGACCTTTAGCCTATTTCCCCAAATATTTTGGAAAGGAAGCACCACATGCGTGTGACCCAATTGACTTTTTACTCCTGCTTACCTAAGGAATAATTTGAGCTATATTACATTAGACTTGGAGCAGTTCAAACATTTGACCCCTATAGTAACTTTACCCCTCTTCTGGGGCTACATGCAACAACGGATCCCCGGCAGACTTTTATATTTGCAAAAGGTATATTTTTCTGAATTTTCCCGTATTCAGCTATTGGTATCTCGTTCGTCTAACCAAAACCTTCTGGGCTGATGCTCTAATATGACTTGACTTAGGCACTTAACCTTTGCATTCTACCTGGCTCATTAACATGTGAGGTCATGGTGCACCTACAACACAAGTTTGGTTTCATTCGATTTTAACTTTAATTGATGTTGTGAACCAAGTTGGCAGCGTTTGTACGCTGTATATGATGTTCAAGGCGGGTTTGGAGCACTGTCTGTACACATGGATAGTGGGTATTGCACAGTCGAATGGTCGTTGAGTGAAACATCATGTTTGGTTCTGACCCATTCAATGTGGTTGAAACAATGTTAGCTTGTTGGTGCAGATATTCCATACAAATGTTCTATTGTTGGAGAAAGTTTAGGCATTGTTTTCACTATATTGTATGGGTCAAAAACTGACATGCTTCAATCAGCGACTGACCTGTATCCATGTGTAGAAGTCTGTGGATAGGGAGAGGATATTTGACACTTGACTGCACTGTAACCTTGATTTTGGCTTAACTTTTTACAATATAAGTGGAGTTTTGATTTGCATCTGAAATGAGGTAAACGACATTGATTGCCTCTTAAACTAGTGTGACATGAGCTGATTTAGTAATAGGCTTGACCTTATTAACAACTATGTCCAAAGTTTGGTTCTAATTGAAGAGTGTAAAGTGCCTAAGTACAGAATTTAAGTTCTAAGGAAATCTACTTCCATTTTTGATAGATTTGGAAACGAAATATATTCGAAATTGTGACAATATTTTTTGTTTGTTATTTATGCTACAAAGGTGACAACTGAAATGTGTAGTTTGAATGTTTTGTAGAAATTTTAATGAAATGGCGTTTCAAAATAGAGCAAAGGCAAAAGGTACTTAAGTCTTCTATACTCTTCAATTGAAGTTCAACTTTTAATGCTAGTCTGTTTTAGAAACTGTTCAAATGGGAGATGTTTTACTAATATCATGCAGGCCAATATCTTATGCAATAAATGAACATTTGTTATCAAAGCTTAATGTGTCGATTTCAAAGAAAGCGACT
Organism: Ophioderma brevispina; assembly: GCA_023653785.1. Taxonomy (NCBI): domain Eukaryota; kingdom Metazoa; phylum Echinodermata; class Ophiuroidea; order Amphilepidida; family Ophiodermatidae; genus Ophioderma; species Ophioderma brevispina. The sequence goes on from JAMKCH010016494.1 coordinate 35,197, forward strand.
TGAAAACATCAAAGTGCGTGAATGTAACACAAAAAATACTCTACACAAAACTAATCTAACATAAATATGGAATACTTTAGTAACAGCATTTGATAGCAATGACTTGGAATGTGGTTTTATGAAACTGTTACAAGTTTTTGAAGATAATTTATAGATATTTCGATAAAATGCATCAGTCCTCGGACCGCTTGTGTCGCTTGCCTTTGTGGTTAATACGTAGAACACGACCTATGATTTGATATGTGACCTTAGACCTCAACAAATGAGGGATCCCATGTTGCACCTATGATGCATGGTTGGTTCCATTTGAAGATAACTTTTCAAATGAGGTCCATTTTACATTTTCAGCTTATTTTACAACTTGATTTCATATGATCTTTGACCCTATCAAAAAATGGGGCTGCCATGTTGCACCTGTGATCCAAGCTTGGTTTAAATCTATCAAGTATGAACATATTACAAGCAAAGTTAACTTTTTTACAGCAGACTGCAACAGACATCGACAACAGACTACAGTGGACAAAATGATCCCTATGTGTTTTCCTGCCTTAGGGCAGGCGACACAAAAATTAAGTTAGCACACAAGTTTTTACTCCAAAGATATCAAGATTGATAAGACCCATTTGTATCGTTTATGATGTAATGTTTGACATTCAGCAATTTGTTCAGATGCCTGTTAGTGTGCTGTTAAGGTATGAAGCAAGAGCAAAATGCAATTGAGATGTGTATTTTGCCTATTTTGCTTTTATTCAAAAACATCTGTTATGGAAGACTGGGTCAATGTGACGACATTGAAATGTCATTGAGTCTTTCAAATGAAGGCAATTCATTAACACCATTTGTGGGGGTTGAAAATGCTGCATTCATCAAAATATGCGATGATTTTGTTGTCCAAATATTGACAGTTGGTTTCATTTGAGTTCATTGTTGTTGCTTCAAAATCGGAGTGTAATATTTCTTTAGGTAATTTTTGGTTTTAAGCAATATCTTGGTAATGTTCACGAGTTGGATTGGTGTAGTGGGCATCGTTGAATTCCCTATTTAACAGGTCACTGCCATTCCTTGCACATGTTGGTTGTGTTGGCTTAGATAAACTCTATGTTGGTGATGATGCCTACTGCACTTGTTATTTTTGCCATGATGGGTGTGGCAGCGATGAGTTCCTGCTCCGTTTTTCCGGCATCTGTTAAGATGGTTCTGCCAATGGTCATTTCTCTTCCATTTGTTGTTATAATGGTAATGATGTCCCTGTGGATGTAGAATGGAACATGAAGTTAATATTTGGTACAAGTTGGATTTGGAAAGATTGGGAAGGAAACGTTAATTTCTTTTTTATCCATTTATTCTCAAATTGCTCAATGTAAGTTGCACAGTGAAATTTGCTTAAGTTTTTGATTTTTATTTTCAGATAGCAGTACATCACATATTGGAACATTTTAGTTAACTCATTAGTAAAATGCAAGACCTAGATGGGCAAATAGTTATGTCTAGATAAATATGCTTGGGATGAGTATGCATTCAAATGTAACATCTCAACATAAGTGTTAACTCTAAAATGCAAGGTATATAAAATTTAAAACCAAACCATGCACATTTGTGAATGGGGCAAAGTTGGATGAGGTTTGAAAGGTTGCAAAGATGTGAACACTGCATTAGGTCTATGTTTGCAAGTTTATTGGTGATAATTCCTAATCTTGAGGTATGCAATATATTGTTTTTGGCGATACACAAACGAATTAATTTGTATGGGCTTCTGCAACACATGAGGTGCAATATTTATATTCTATGTTTGTGGGCGATTGATAAAGCTATTGTTTTAGTAAGACCAAAGTTTTAAATCCGGTTTTGTCCCCGTAAACGAGGGTTGCCGGATTCACTATACACTCAGCAATTCTGCTGTGCGAGGATTTATTGGAGCAAAAGATAATTGATTGGATGCCCTTCCTGACGTCAATCCGCAGTTATCGGCGGTGGGCCTAGCCTTTGGGCCACTTTGCCCAACATGCAAGGCAGCATGTGCTGGATGGCCGCCATTAGCTCTTTAGAGCTGACGCCCTTGTAGGTAGATCTTCTTTTTGTATGTTTGGCAATCTCTATATATAAAATTTAGAATTATTTATGCACTGATCAACGCATTGCACGAGTCTGGGTATTTATTCTTCTTGTAGTAAAATTTGGGTTGTCCATGTAATGGTATTGATTAATGTTGATCATGATTGTTTCATAGACTCGTGTGTGTAGGTGGGTAGACAATTTCTTTGCAGATTTTTTTTCTTTGTTTTGAAGATTGATGTCATTTCCACCAAGTTTGAATGAAATAGATAATATATTCAAACGAATTTGATTGTGCACATGCTTTGGAAATATGACTGTATAGCTTTTATTTTCACATTGTGAACACAGCTTTTCAGGTAATATGAATTGAGGCTCACGATTTGAAATTTGGTGATAATCAATGCATTTAGGGGTTTTATAGGGAGAAAGCAAATAAATAGATCACAGCTCTGTCACATTTCGGGAAATATCTATGGGTTTCAATGAACAATTACAGAAATTGAGTTGTAAAGTTCATGTGTGAGAAGGTGCTGAAGTCCCATTGATTTACTCTATCGATAATTGTACTTACTCTTCGCTGTCAACACCAATTATCTCGTATTCTCCCGTAACTGGCTCAATAGAAGGTGCAATGATCTGTAATGGAAAGAATTATGAATATTTATGCATGGAACGAGTTTTGGCTTTTGATGTGGAATATTGGAAAAGCTTAACAGCTGTAAAAAGATTGGCATAATAGAAAAGAACTATGTCTGGAATATGAAAAAGAATTTTGTACGTTTCAATTTCAATTTCACATGGAATTTTGTGTATCCGATGTTTCGTTTAAAAATTATAGCGATGATGCTGATTTTTGCATATTAATTAGCTCATTTGCATACTTAATTGCTTGAAATACAACCAAATCTAATCAGTTCGAGAACTCTCCAGCCGCTCCCTTCCACCATGTTACATCATTATACGCCTTACGGAACTCCTGAAAACTTGTACACAAGCCTTGCGGGAAAATTTTCATAAATTATGCAAATTAGATACTTTATTTGCATATTTTACGCCCAAAATCTAATCAGGTTGTGAACTCATGGACTTGCTTCTTTTGATCAAGTTACACCATCGTAGCCCTTATGGAACTCCAGATAAATCGTGCACAAGCAGGTGAACACGGACGGTGAGCAGACAGACGGCATGACAGACAGACAGACAGAAAAGTGATTACTAAGTCTCTGCTGAACAAAGTTTAGGCGAGACAAGAATTAGTCAATCTTAATATTGTGAATATGCATTTAAAAATTTGTAACAGGAAAACAATTGACATGCATTTGCAATTGTTACTATCTATCAGATGTAAATTAACATGTATGCATCTTTTGCTTGAAATATACAGCTGTTCATGCAACTTAATGATAAGGCCAAATTGTGGGCATTTATGGCCTATAAATGGTCATAAAATGAAAACTAATTCTAATAGGCTGTAAATTTCAGCACTTTTTTCCTGATAATAATTTGTTTTAGGGATTGTGTGCATTTAAATGTGCAGTGTTAAAGAATTCTTGTTTTATTTTACCTCAACTGATGTCATGTCCAGGGATTTCAGTTGCACATGGTTGTTGTATATATCAACTTCTAGGTTTGTGAAGCGTGCATTACTTCCTTGGTTTTGCTCTGTTATGGATTGCGCATTCTGGTTCCAGAGTTTGACCTGGACAGTGGTGCTTGTTGTGTTGTCTTTAATTGTTACATCCCGCCTCTGCCACGTTTCTGCTGATCTGACCGCCTTGACCTGCAATAAGTGGATTGGATATAATGTTTACGCAATTGAAATTCATGACAGTTTACAGAATATAACACTCAGCAAATTGCAATAGATGAAAATGTCATCTTGAAATGTTTTCTTAACAGCATGGTACATATCTAAATAAGCGATCTTGGATTGATGTGGTGCAGCAAATGTTTGCTGTTGCGGTTGCAAATGGGCTCTTTCCTTTAACCTCAACAATTTCCCAAGAGAAGGGATTGAAGTTGAAAAGTGGACATCTATGGCGGGATTTGAACTTGGGGCCTTTAACGCACTATTCCTATGGGCAAAAATGGCATGCCACGAGGGTGTTGTTGACTTAGGTAGCGATTGACTGCTCATATGAGTGTTAGTAGGATGTGTTTTTTTTTTACTTGGTGTATTTTTGTGTTTTGGTCGTGATAGGAAAAGCAATACAGGCATAAAGCACATTTGATATAGGTGCTTGATGTTTGGACAAGGGTGTTCTTATGACCTGCTAAAGTTAGCTTTGTCCATTTTGTATACATCAACATTCAGAAATAACTTGCATTGAAGTGAATTTCCCAGTTCCACAATTTTGAATATGAAAACATTGCGCTATTTTATAATAGAAAATTGACATTTGTCGTATCGACTAAGTTTGTACATGCAATCAAAGAAGTCGTTTGAAATTGGGATTTTTAGTGCCATTGCCTTGCTTATAATAGGTTATGTGTTGCATGGATTGGTTTATTGTACATCAAGAATATGCAGGTGTTCACATTGGTTTGTTAACATTCAGTAGGCTTTTGTCATGTTAAAGTAAATGTTTGTTGGTGATTGGAATTTGAGTAGTGACTTTACCTCAATTATTTCGCCTTCAATTGACAGCTTCCTCTTCCTTGGACTTGCCAAAGCCTCTGGGATTGTTATTGATGGCGGTTTGTAAAATGTATCCAACACTTCTTGTGGGATGTCAAAGGCCTTCCCTGTTTGGAAAACCTGAATAAATAATAATCAATAATCAGAATTTTTTAAAACATGATCAATATATGGTAAAGAAAGATATGGTTGCAATGGGTATATGGAAACATCAAATTGGCTTTGTTATATTCACATCTCAGAAAATATGTTTGGGAAATCGCAATTTTGAAATCTCCCTTTGTAATAAGTTAGAACATACTGATAGCTACATTTATTCTCAGGCAAAAAAAAAAATTGAACAAAATACATAAGCTTAATCTGGGGGAAATAAATGTTGGTCATTTAACTCAACACTGACTAAATGAAATAGATCAGTATGTGATTATGGTAATGTTATTCCAAGGAATGTTTGAAAATGCAAAGAGACTAGAATGTAACATAATCATGATTGTGTTATAAAAAAAATACATCTCGGTCCCCGGACTGCGAGTGTCGTCTGCCGTCGCGGTTTGTGAATGGGGCCAGATGGTCTCATGAGGTCACCAACATGTCACCCCACCCCACCCACTCTTTCCACCAAGTTATATCATCATAGCTTTTTTGGAACTCATACAGCATGCATTATATTAAGGGTATACTTTTGACTGTCCAAGGTCACTTGAGGTCACGAAGGTCACTAGGGTCACAATGTTACTTCATTCCCTCCTCCCTCAGTTAAACATCACCGTATAGCCCTTACGGAACTCATACGGCATGCAATATATTAAGGGTTAACATTTTGACCACAGACACACACACCCACACACACACAGACACACACACAGACATACGCCAGAGTAATTCCTATGTGCCTTCTGCAATTCTTGCAGACGACACAAAAATACAGCAAGTAAATTTGTGTGATCTTCCTGGCAAGATGGCAGTATACACATGGTGGTTAGGTGGCACAGTTGTCAGTTGCAGGGCATCAAAATTTAATATATGTTCTTATGGAATAATATCTAGAAATGCAGCATTTTTTGAAAAATGAAAGCTAATCAAAGGGGAAAATGATCAAGATGGCTTTTGACTTTGGAATGTGACCTTTGATTAAAACAACATATGAAGGTACCCGAATTGCACCTTCGACCCATGTTAAGTTGTGATCGGACTTAAATTATTCAAAGACTATTTTAAAAACTAACCAAACTGGAACAAGACCTCAGTTGACCTTGGTGCATGACCTTTGACATTTCTCCCTTTTTTTTTTATGTGCAGATTTTGGAAGCGACGGGAAAAAGATGTGGGGTAACGTGTGCTGGAAACAATTGTTGGATCAATAGTGTTGGTACATTCAAACTTGTGCCCCATGTCAATAAAATCTTGGCTATGACATTGTTCAACGTTATATTAAAATCACCATATTTTCTCAAAATGCATTGGTCTTAGATTACTTGCTGTGCGGTAAGTAAATGATAGGCCTAGCATGACCTATGACCTTAGACCTCATAAATGAGAATTTGCATATAAACTCCATAAACCAAGTTTGGTTGCAATTGAACTTCAACTTTTCAAATTAGGTCAATTTAACATTTATAGGGACATTGATATGAGGATTAAGACATTCAGGTAATTTGTAGGCCAACTTTAAGTTTTCCCTAATTGTAAACAAATGTGTATATTACATGAATATTTTTGCCTCTTACTGATTGATATTAAAACCAAAAAGGCCAATAGATTAGTCAAACAGTGTGCAAGACGTGAGAAATATGCTTACGTAGTGCGTGCTCTTGTGTTAAAAGCCATTTACGTTGTCTGTTGTATTTAACGTTGACGGTGATGTTAAATTATGAAATCGTTCTGTTAACCCATAAGGAAGCTAATTTGGTTTCAATCATTTCGGATGAGGGCTTTAGTACATTAAAGCTCTACAACTATGCAAAAATATACATTTTGAAAAATCTTGAGGGCGCACTAATTTTCGAATGTGCCAGTGTCTCTTTAAAGCAAGCATACAAAAATGGTCAAAAATATGAGGGAACAGAATGTGATGCAATAGACAAATTGTAATTGGGTTACGAACAAATGTATGTTGTCAGCATGGTTCATCAGATTTGATTGGGGGTCACAAAATTTAGTGTTTTTAAGTTAATTTGTCACGACTCAACGTTGCAAAACATGGTTTATTATTTGGGATTATGTTGTTTCCAATTATTGGGATGGAGTCAATGTTATGTTGTTTTCTATAGGGAAGACATACCTTGATAGTGTCCGCTTGAAACCTTGCGTATTTGACGTCCTCACGTGTTGTTACCGTTGCATTTTTCAACATAACATATGTCTCCTTCTTGATCTTGGCAGCTGTGGGTGCAATACTCTTCTTTGAAGAGGCATATATGGTTGCCTCCAAGACTTCATGGTCTGCATTTAGGGCATAAAATGCGTAGTTAGGTCCTCGTACTGCTGGGTTTGTCAAGACGTACACCGTCAATGAAGCCATATTATCTGTGTGAATAAGATCCATTGTACATGTTAATATAAATCATATCCAATATCATACTCAATTCTTAATAACAGTTTAAGGCACTTTCAGTGATTTGCAAAACAAAATCAAAAAGGCATCAACATGTTGGTTCATTCTCTATGTAAGATCTCATGAAATTAGCTTGGTATGAATTTTTCTATAAGAGGAACAAAGGATTGCAAGGATTATACAGCTTTATTCAATGAAAGATTTTTTTAGTCTACTTAGTAACTTATGAATATATTTCACCAAGGTCAAACTAAATTCAGATGTTTGCAACATGTATAGGTATCCTAACATTTTGCAAGTGTAGCAACCAAATAAGGACATTTCAACACTAAACTTTATAGGGAGTCAATCTTGAACATTGCCATTTTCTCCCTTTGTTGTCAAATTTTCAGTTGGAAAGTGATTTATGAGAATAATGTTAGGTCTTCACTTTAAAGGCACTCTCAGCAATTTGCTAAATTTGAAAAATCGAAGAAATCCCATTTTTTATGTATTTCTATAACAAGCGTAGCTATTTTGACATACCCTACAAGTGCTAAGTCTGAAAGCAACCTCATAAGGACTGAACTGGATAATTGAGTTATTGCTCGCTGTTCAGCCACTTACAAATCTCCATTCACTTGCATGCTGAAGTATTGTATAACATTGCTTACATGCTGGAGCAAAATGGTTTTCCGCAAGGTTTCTAAAATGCCAATTTTCCATTGAAAGTCATTGTAAAGGCATCGGTTATGCCATAAATGCAAATTTCAGCCTAAAACAACAATTAAACATATGATAATAAAGTTTTCTGACTTAAAGAATGTGGTTATAAGATAATTTTCATAATCTCTCTAAAAGATGACATTTGTATGCACATGACCCATGTGGGGTCAATTTACATGAAATGCTGCTCCTACTCCTCCTGCACTTCTATTTTTTTGTAATTAAAAAGCAATGAGTGGAATATGATGAATATTTTAAGAACCCTATCACTTGCATGTTGTTGCCTTTCATGCATGCTTTAATTTGATACCAAAATCAACTATGTGGCTTGAATGTTGATTTAAAAAATCACTTTTGTGATACAAAAATATTGTGCATATATGCGACAACTCCACCTATTTACAGGCCCAGTTTAAATCACATGGCCTTATTCTTCACTTTCAGGCTATTACTGCATATTTTAAATATTTTGACCCTTGAGTGAATCGCTGTCTTTAAATGAATGTTTTCATCACTTCCAACTCTTTGGATTGTAAAATTTATTGGAGCTGAATTGCAAAGTCAAAAATGGAAGCATCAGAGCTAAGTTGTTAGAATGGATTTCAGTATCATCCACATGTTATTGGTGCAAAATTTGACCCCAAATACAATGTTATTGTAAGAAATTCCATTTTAATATTGGATCATAAAACTACAATGTTGCATTTTTTGGAGTAGTTACATATGAAATTGTTAGAATTTGTATGGATATCATTATCAAATGTGTTTTGATATTCACTTATTGTTGGACCATAAATTGAATGGTTCTGTGGTTTGACCATGCACAGTACAGAGCAATTTTGTATGGGATATTTGTGTTGGAAAACACTAAATCAATTGTGGTGCCATCAGATGTAGTTGGTTCAGTTATATGTTGTTTGCATGCAAACACTTTTTGCATAAATGTGCATATTGAATTAGTGGTGCATACATTAATATTGAAATCACCTACTACAATAAGTGGGTTTTGAATATTAATGTATGGCCGGATTTGTTGAATCATGTAATTCTTAAACATTGTGAATGTGCAAGTTGGTGCTTTGTATATTGATACAACTTGAACATCCATGTTTGCAAACACTTGGACTGCCATTATTTCAAACTGAATGGATGTGAATTGAACTATGTGGCGATATTTTAAGGAATCTTTAATATATACCAATTGCCCATGAGGAGGTCGTATATTGGTTTGCCTTGGTTGGTTGTTTTGCAGGCAAATAAAATCTTGTAGTTCAACATCATCAGAAGGTATTAACCTTGTTTCACAAATTGCAATTATGTCTGATGCCAAAATGTTTTGGTCACTGTGAAGTTGTGCCTTGTGTTTGTTAAATGAGCGTGCATTTTGGAATGTGATTTTGAGGCTGTTATTGTTTACTGAATAGAATGGTGTGTAGCATAATTGCAAGGTTTGAGTTTTTCGCAACCTATTCATTTCAGTCTTGACGTCTTTGGAGACGCTGATCTTGTTTTCATTTAGGCTAAGTATCTGAAGTCCTGATGCTTTTGTGACGCGACTTAAGGCAACATAATGTGCATGTTGAAATGATGATTTGCCTATGCTTATAACCGCATTTTGCAAAGTATCGCCTTGTGATTTGTGAATCGTCTTAGCTGTTGAGGGTCGCAAAGGGAATTGGGTTCTTATGATTGATATGTGTCGTTTTGTTGCCTGAAATGTACGTTTGATAGCAAAAATGGGGGTCCATTGTTGGTTGGATGTGTTATATGCTCTATACTTGCACCTTGTTTTAATCCCAACATTGCGATCGTCAAAAAGAATCCATATAATACTTGGTATGGGATTCTGATTGTCAAGGTAGTCAATTTTTTTAACTATCCCACTTGATCCATTTGTTAAACCATCATCTACATCAATGTTGGCAACAGTTTCATAACGAACATCGACTGCAACAGTTAGTGTTGATAAGAGGCCTGCTGTTTGTGATGGGTTGGATGAGATGTTTTTTGCAATCACATGTTTTGTTTCTATTGGTATATCACCTGTTATTTCATCTAGGGCTTTAATTGATATCTTCTCATCAGGTGTTTGTGTTAATATTTTGCAATTATGTTCATCAACGAATGCATTTGTAGTGAAAAGGTGTGGGGATGTCAATGAATAGTTGGGACTGGATGGTTCTATAATTCTTTGTTTCAACTGTTCTATATCTTGATTAGTGTGGTCTCCTGTGCGCAATCTATTTAATAGTTGGGCAAACGATAAATCATCCTTTTGTCGCACAATTTCTGTCAATTCATGCATATGAAAGTTGTCCTGCCATATATTGGGTGCTAATGGACTGTATCCATGTTTAGGATGCGTAAATATCCACGAGTCCATAACAGGTTTCAATTGAAATAAATCACCTACTGCAATGACATGCATTCCCCCAAATAGTTGCTTGTTTTGTTTGATAGTTTGCAGTTGGAGATTGATATATTGAAATTGTTGTGCACCGACCATTGAAATTTCATCTATTATGACTACTTTCAGGTCACTGAACTTGACTTGTAACGAATTCAGACGGTCTGAATTGGGTTTTTTGTATGTAAATCCTCTGTGTGGGTCTATTTTAAATGTATGGTGAATGGTAGCTCCTTTAATGTTGTATGCTGCTTTGCCTGTTGGTGCACACAAAATGACTTTGCAACTTTCTGGATTATCACCAGCGTCTTGTGACAACATCCTTGATAACGCTTGGTAAAGTGTTTTTATCACTAATGATTTTCCGACACCAGCTCCTCCAGTCAAAAATAAATGCAATGGATCTTGGTTTGTAGCAATTGACTGCATAACATGTGTTACAAATTCCCTTTGTTTGACATTTAACATTGTTAGAAGTGTTAGGAATTCATCATCTGGAATTCTATTTGGAAGGAGTTCATGTGTGGAAATAGTTGGTGCTGGGAGACCAATATCATTGGCAAGATCATAATGTGCATGTTCTCGTGATGGATGAAAAAATGCATAATCATGGCTCATTATTTTCTCTTCTTGTGCATCTTCAGCTTCAGCTTGTTGTATTTGTGGCGCAATGATGTTATTCTCATGAATGTTGTCATTTATTTCACTGTTCATTATGTCTTCCATTACTGATTTGTTGGGTTCATATTCCAACAACTTGTTTTTTATCATATTTGTTCTGGATTGGAAATGTGCACTATATGTTGCGTGACCACCTAGTAAGTCGTGTGGCTCATGTCGCCATGGTATGTATAACATAATACGTTCACGTGCATATTCCTCAGGATCCGATTTTGGGTTGTAGTTGACGAAACGAATTACTTTGGGTGTTCTGCATGATCGTATTGTAATTCCTGATTTCAAAGTGATATTAATTGCCTTGTCATTTTCAATGCTGTCATTTTCAGACAGGTCAGAATTGGGGTTATCTTCATTGTCAGTTTCATATTGATCAGAATAGTTTTCTGGATATTCAACAATTAGCTTTGATACATAGTCTGCTAAGCACCAATGTTGTAATTGTTTAGGTCTTTGACTGTATCGTTTGATTACATTTCCTGCACCAACATTTGTGTCATTTGGGTCCATTTCTTCAAGTGCGGCCTTGCTTTTCAAGAGAAATATTCTTTCATCCGGAGGCGATGTTGGTATGAAGATGATGCTGCGTGATGCATCTGTTATAGCCATTTGGAGCACTAGATATGCTGCTTCTTGGGCACTAATTTCCACTGCGTTCAGAAATTTATTTCCTATTATACGCACTTGTTGTCTCAAGTCTGCGTTTCCTTTCCTTGCTTCTTTACATGCTTCGTGCAATAACAAACTCATACCACGTTGTGATTTGCTCATGTAGGCAGCAATGTACACAGCACATGCATATGGATCTGTTACAAACTGTATGTCATGATTAGCATTGTAAATGCTTAACAGGTTCTTCATGTATGGATTTACACGTATTTCTTGTGGTGTGCGTTGGAGCATAACAGTCGTGGTTTTTATTGATACTCTAATTGCTTGAATATATTCATTTTCTGATAGTCCGATATTTCTTAGGAATTCATCATATGAACATTCCATCCCATCTTTGTTTTCATTTAATTGCTTTGATATTGTGGCAAAGTGCTTTTGGTGTGTTTCATATTGAGGGTCTTCTTTTGGCAATGGTTCCAATATTTGGGTCTGTTTCATCGGTGGTTGAGGAAAGCCAAATCTGCAAATTGATTTCCCACCTTTGCGACATGTCCGTGAATGTTTATGCATTTGCATGGCAAGAGCTTTTTGGTCTTCATGTGAAACTGTTGCAGAACAAGAGATATGATTATCAATAAATGTTGTGACCTCATCGTCATTGGTTTTGCCATAGATTGGGGCATCTTTTACCCAGAACAAAATATGCGCGTGAGGTGATCCACGTTGTTGAAATTCTATTCTGATGAAGGAATCTTGAATAACACCTATTGGATGTAATGAACTTTTTAAGACATCTTGAATGAAAACATGTAGTCTGTAATCAAAAAATCTTGCACATGTAACAGGGTCAGTCTGTACGAGACGTGTTCGATCCTCCCATGTTAATTCTTCTATTTCCTTGTCAGTGTATTTCTTCTTATCAATGAGACTTCCTAAAACTTTGAGTAAGTCATGCCAGCGTGTATCTGCTGCAGATAAAGACACAAAATATGTTGGGAATCCAAGTTGTCTAATCATAGCCATGAGATCTTTTTGTCGTTTTTCCAAATATGGTGGGGAATTGCGCAATGTCCTGAAGATGTGGTATCCTTCATCTAGATGCACTATTTTCTCTACAAATGCTGGATTTAACATATCTCTTGCAGTTATTGATTGACCTTGTGTTTTGTATCTTCTCAAAACTAGATTGACTTTGTCAGTAATTTGTTTCATTTGAATTTTCTTTAATTTAAAAAAAATGTTGGGGATATTTGTTGCTACACGGCGATCAGCACATCGTAATTCCCATTTGCATATGTCTGAGTAATAGACATTTCTTTGCCTTTGTGAATTTGGCGTTCTTCGTTGGCCAGCAAACACTGATGGGAAAGCCATGTATTCCGCATCTGGGTCATTAAACAAACTTATTGGTTGTTGGTTTTCACCTGGTGCATATGTATGAATGTGACTACTATCATACTCATCTTCTGTAAGCATTGTTTGAATATGAGCATTTGGTTGATCTTGTTCATCAATTTCGCTGAAGCAATCCGAGTCAGAATCGCTCTCTTTTAAACTATCTTCCTCAAAGGTGTCATTTGCACTGACCACATCATTTGCAGACCATAATGAATTAACTGAAATATTATGTTCTTGATAAACGGGGCTATTTGAGACTAGCCATTGCAATGCTGCCATTATTTTCAAAGGCCTGACATTTTCGGAATACACAGAAGATTTGTATACTTGCTTTCTTTTCAATTTCACTGGGATTGTGTCTGATGCATTGATAGGTCGAGGTAATGATGTAATTGTGGGTGCAATATCAACTGGTACATTGACAACATTCCCTTTGATTGAATGCTGGCCTCCTCTTGGAAGTTCACGAATTTGCATAAAAGGAATTCTAGGGGATATCAAACGTTCTTCTAGGGAATGGATTTCAAGTTCTTTTGGCCTTTCAGGAAATTGGCACTGGTTAGCCTGTGAAAGCCTTGGCACTTTGTCATTTTGAATGTCATTTAAGCATGTGCGGCATATCCATTCTTGTTTTTCAACAGATTTGAAACCAGTTACACATTGTTTCAATCGTGGTTTAATTGATTCCTTGCAATGCACTTGTGCAAGATTAGATACAGAGTGTCTGAACCATGTTTGATAACATGATGTACAAACATATGATGGGCCAGTGCTGATCGTATTGTGGAAAGCTTTCTTGCAAGCATCATATGTTGCAAAATGTTTAACAGAATTAGTGTGTGATGTGTTTTTCATTTTTCTTCGTTTTTGTTGATCTAATCTTCGCCTTATCTTTCGATTAGCCCCAATTTTATGTGATCTTTTGTTCTTGGTTGGTTGTTTTTCATGCGTTTTCCTTGCACTCTGTTGATGTTCACATTTATGTGTAGTTGCAAGTTTTTTCTTCTTGTTTAAGTGCACATCACTTTGAGTAGAATTAGAGGCAAAGGCTTTTCTTTTTTGGCCAACATGCATATTTCCATGTATGTCATTTGATGTGGTGGTTTTAATTTTCTTGGATTTGGTCTCATCTGTTTTCCTTAAAACTTTTCCTTGACATTTAGTATCAGAATATTTTTGTGTTTGCCCAATGTGCACATCTGTTTGAGTGTCGCTTGAATCAAATGCTTTGCGTTTTAGGGTTTGTATTTTCCTTCTCTGCAGCATGTTCTGTTCTCTAAAATAAGCGCCAATATATTCATTGCTTACTTTATGTTTGCCGGTTGTACCTATAATGTGACAAGCAATTGTGAGTGGCAACACTTCAATCATGACATCACCTTCCAAATGCAATGAAATACATAGCCTATAAATATGACTAATAAGTTGGGGCATGGTGTGATATATCATCAAAACTGCAGACCCATCAGGATCAAGCAAACCAGTAGGCCCTCGTGAATGTGGATCAAAAATCATACAACGATTTCTGCTATCTTTGTGTAAACCTACCATTGTCAATCCCAACACCATTATAACGGAATGTGAAACTGTAAATGCTTGTTGAATTGCAACATCAACAGATTCAAGTAATGAATTCCTACGTTCTTCGTTTGTGTTTGCATAAACTGGTTCATGATACTCAATTTCATATCCAAAATCACCACATTGAAAGTCTGAAGGTAATTGGCTTGTGGTGAGAAATTTTGATGAATGTAGGTCACCTTGAATTAATAACTGATGTGCAACATTTTCATATAATTGTTCCCTACACGTAATACATTATTTATGTCATGGGCTGTCATTTCTCTATGATTACATAAGAAACTTAACATAACAAGGCAATTGCATGAACACTGAATGGCGGCTGTGTCACCAAAATGAAATCTATTTCCTTGATGAAATTGACCTTGAACAACAATTGGTTCTTGATCAATAGGTGCTTTTTTTTGCAATTTTTGGCAAATGTTTGCGGTTTTTTAGATGGACGAGGCATTATTAATCTTACATTAGTATTTCAATCTGCTAGAACTATAACATCACAAATCATTTTGTAAATCATTTAAACATTCTAATTACCTGACAACAGACAGGCAAAAGGTATGAGTGAAATATCTTGCATCTTGAAAAGGAGGCCATATACATCTTGGTAATGTTGAAATTGTAATTTTTATTGTCAGTTTATTAATTGTTTATATTGTTCAATAATATTTTTATATAATTCTTTGTATGCAACCGTGCAGGTCACATTATAAATATTATTCCATCAGCCTGAAATTAAAAGCAGACAAAAAATGTGTAAAACATTCCAAAATGTAAAAGGTGTGATATGGCAGTTGTAATTTTCTGTATCAGTTTTCATTAGCATAATTTTAATAATTTGCTTCATTGTTCAAATGTATATACTATTTAATGAATTTAACTTTGAATGGTCATTGAATTTAACTTTGAATGGTTATTAAAACTGACAGCATACATTAAAGTACATTCAATTTCAAAACAATAACTGGATAAAATGCCAGTTGTTAGTTTTTTTGTTCCTTGTTAATTTGAAAACGGTGATGCAACTCAACTTCAAGTTCATGACATGGCATCAGTGATTTGTTAGAACACAATCAAAACATCAGAAGTCAAATTTTGTATTTTTTATGTTTAGATAACCTTACATTCCTAGTATAAAGTTAAATTTGAATCAATTAAATCTGAAAACATGGGATTAAATGCAATCTAATATGGACAAAATCAGATTTTTTTTAATTGTTGTTTGCATGGACATTTCAACACTTAATTCAATGAAGGTTTTAAAGTTCAAGGACACTCACTGCTTTCTTATCTTCCATTTGTCATGTAAACAAATAACTTGTGACATTTACAGTCTTAAATCTTAAGCTATTCAGTGGAAATTTAAAATATTTGACTCGGTAGGTGGACCACTGATGGTCTAAAATGGAAACTTACTGAACATTCAATTGTTGTGTACTTCTTGCATAAAACAAAGCATTAAACCACTGCTTAAACAACGTGTAAACAAAATGGCACATAAAGAATTTCTTGTTCATACAGCTTTAAACTACAACTACATTGCATTATACAATTAATATTGCTTTGGGGGATAATCCTGAATGTGTTCTTGCCATTATGAATTGTTTGAATAACATAGCATCAAGTTATTGTTGATATGAATGCATGCAACTACTACATTGATTTTCTAAAAAAAATATTTTAGTTAAAATGAAATATTTCCTACAACAGCAATCTGAATCGCATTCCAACAAACTAAAAACCAATATTTTTTGATCCAATACATGTTCTTTGTTCAATTTCAAAAAGCATTTTATATTTCCTTACCTTCTAATTTCTGCAAGGTCTGTTCGATCAAACGTAACGTCTTGAGTTGTTGTATTCACGTTAGCTCACGTTAACAGTTACAATCCACTGATTTTTGATAGATGATGAAACGAGCATAAGATACAAGATAAAATTGGAACACTCCAATACATATGATTACCTAATGTTAACAGTTCAGATGATATGAAAATCTGACCTTTTTGAGGTCAGTCGGGGGGACGAGGCTGTGGATCATGGAATGCCCCTTTAAAGAAACTGGCACATTTGAAAAATAGTGCGCCCTCAAAATTTTTCAAAATTGATATTTTGCATGGTTGTAAAGCTTATATTCAAAAGCCCTCACCTGAAATGATTAAGACCAAATCAGCATCCTTATTGGTAAACAGAACGGTTTTGTAATTTAACGTTGCCGGTGACGCCAAATTCAGCAGAGGACGAAAATGGAGTTTACACAAGAACATGCACGGCATATGCATGTCTCACGTTATGCAGGGGTGCGAATTCGTTTGAGTTTGCAAGAATCAAATTTACTTGAAATTACAACATTTAATACATGATTCAATGGGAGGAATTGATTCTCATATCTGGATGCTACGAGAATCACTGCGAGAATCGATTCTGTGATTCTCGTCGAATTTGCATCCCTGTTATGCACACTGTTTGACTGATCTATAACCTTTGTGGTTTTAATATCATTGAGTGCGAGTCAAAAACATACACATTTGTTGATTAAAGTTATGGAAAACTTAAAAATTGGCCTTCAAATTACCTGGATGTCTTTTTCCTCATATTGCATTGGCGATCCTGTCTTCGACTTTGGGGTCCATGATCATATATAGGGTTATTACCTTTTTTTTTAGTTGAGCATCAAGTTTAATCTTTAGCATCAAGGTTAAATAGCTCCCCTAAGTGTGTTTTGGATCCAAACCATCTAAGAAGCTTAATTTGCTCAAAAATTAATGTCCCCCTCTGCTCTGTTTTGGGGTATGTTTTTTTATGAGTTATTTTATATCTCTATTCTTCCAATGGCCTAGACTATCATTTGAGAGCAAATTGAATTTCATATTGTGTGAAAATGTGCCAGTGCCGCTTTAAGGCTTTAAGACCATTGGAAAACAATGCATGTACCAAAAGAATTTATCATCCAGGATGAATTTTCTGCCACCACAATCAACAGTTATTGTTGAGGCTGTAGAATTCCTAGGGTTTCAAACAACATTATGATAATACAAATTTTCTTCCTACAATTCTGGTAAAACTTCTCATCTCACTACAAGTTGTTGCTAATGTCATAACAATCAACCATCGCCGGTGAATAGCTGGAAGCGGACATCCGGACATTTGGCAAACATATGCTAAGCAACAATGTGCATAACAACAAATCATTTGATATTCGATAAGCGCTGAAAGCGTATTGTCTCATGATGCGCAGTGATCGTACTTTTTGATTTTGCGCACTTTGTTTTTACCACGATATGGGGATTCCCTGGGCTTTCCCTGGTTTGTTTTCACCGCGGTGAATCGATGTGCCGTCAGTCCGCTCCCGGCCGTTGGAAAAGGACTTAAAAATCAACTAAATATGCATGAACAATTTGCTTTTGCATGTTAAGTATAGCGCTAGCAAAATAAATATCACATGACCTGACAGTGACAAGGCTGACATGACAATCGTTTATAAAAATTCGGAGCATTTGATGCCAGTTTACACGGCCGGCGACCTATGGAAATCCCCGGAAAAATCTCCAGCGCAAAATGGCCATCTTATGAATGTTAACGTACCGGTACGTAGCACTTCCACCGTCATGCGAGTGTACCCATACGAAACGTTCAGTACGGGAGAAGTTCTTTTCCTAGAACTTAATTCCCACCGACTTAATTGTTGTAAAAGACAGCAACCCTGATCCGAAGATACAATTTCAATGATTCCAAATGCTACATTTATAATAGAAGTGTAACTTCACAATCGGTCCACTCTGCAGAAGCTTTATTACTTGCCCCCACGTTATCCTATTGGGGTAGGCCCAATTGAACATTTTTCCTCCCATTTAATGACGTCATTCAAACTAATACGGCGGCGCGCAATGTATGGTCATACATACTTTAATTAGCCAGCCGGTTTGCCGCAGCTCAGCACCGTGAAAAAAACTGGTGCTTGTCAGGACTCAAAGATTGGTGTAAACACACCAAATAGAAATGTCCTTTATCTCAAGGTTCAGACGCAATTGCGAATAGATTGTAAGAAACACTTCTGACCTTTGACTGCCAAAAATACTCTTTCCCGACCACTGAAAAGCTACTTGGTCCATCCAGCCACGTGCATCATTACACCTGGAGGGGTAGTTGCAATTGTTGATCAGTTACTGGAAGCCTATTATGACGTCATAACCAACACACTGTCCAACCACTGCTTCCTACGCGAACTAACTTGTACACGTGCATTATTCCGAACAAAGCCTGGGGTATTTAACAAATGAATCATTCTCTGGGCTCTATAAGCCCTCCGGGGTGTGATTTTTCCTGCTTTCAGCAGGATTTTTTATTTTCAAATTTCCGCAACTACATTATTTCATCCGATTTTAGGCATTTTAATCAATTTTAACGGCATTTTTTTAGGATTTTTCCATCCACAAAACTATCATACCCCTGAACCCTGTTTATGACGTCAGTTCAACCCAAAAGGGGCTCTCCAGTGCAGATTACCCTATACCAACGGCGCGGCGTTCCCATTTAAAATTTTAAGTTTATTTTACATCCACCAACTTATTTCTGGCCAAACTGTTAAAAAAAAGAAATACTTGCTGTAGTGTAGCGATACCTATCAAATTTCTACGTACACTTGTCACAAAACTTGATTGCATAGCGGGAACATCTGTTCGCCCACCATCCGGAACTAACATGACTAAAATCCATTTCCCGTGGGCTTCAATTTTTACGTTTATTTTTTTTGTCCAAGCCAACGAATTAACACCCACAAATGCACACTCGCCCCCTATTTTACTTCAATGAATGTGAGTTTCAAAATCATACTTTGATTGTTTCCAAACAGCACACATCAATTTTCGTTTTTGTTTAAAATAATAAAACACAACCAAAAAGAAAATATAAACATTAAATTAACAAAAAACAAAACCTTTGTCGAAATAGTCAACTTCGCACATTCATAATATCATGGTCAACACCCATATTGTTTCCAAACGTTTTCGCAAACTAATCTCAAGTTACTTACCCTCAAATTTACAGTCAAACTTGGGGAAGCTCGATCCAAACTAACATGCAGTAACTCGTCTTTCTTGCGGTAAATCAATTCCAAAGCCACGCCTAAGAACCCCAACTTTTCGATTTTATATAAATATAACATGGCAAACACCTTGGAATAAATGAAAATAATAGCAGCAAAGCTAAATCGAATAGATAGGAACATGCAAAGGAGTCAACTGCGAAGAATAACTTTCCATATCCCCGCGTCATCGCTTTAAATTTCCCGGTATTCACATTCTGCTTTTCTTTCTTCGAATTCTTGCGCTATACCTAGGCAGTTTCTACGAATTTTCCGATGCCGGTTTCCAACCCCCTTCACATAACTGCGCCAACGTCGTTGAAGTCAAAACAAACCAGGGATCGACTGGGGGGACTTCTTTAATCTTACGTCATGCACATAAAGTTAGAGAACAAAGAGGTATCGTTAAACCGCATCACCAAAATAGCCCTCACAGTATCTTGACTATGTTTCATACTACGCATTAATAAGTGCCCGATAAAACCAGGCACATAATGCAAACATCTTGAGTATCTTGTTTTATAACTTATTTGGAAACTTTTGCAACAAATCTAAATCTTTTAATAGGACTATGCCTTAACGTTATAGGCAAAACACTGCTTTAAGAGTAGAGAACTTTTCTTTCTGGAATCAACAGAACCCTATATGACGTTAGTTTTCCATATATTGGATTACATGAGGAGTCATGCCAACTACGTGTACATGTTGGGGGGGAAAGAGCCACAGATTGCTTCCAGGTCGAGCTCTTTAGATAATAGTGGTCCTCGGCCGGCTATCGAACTAATTAACACACACACCCCCATCCCAATCGGAGCGTGACACACAACGGGGCCGGCTTAGATTGTTGTGCTTTATAATCTTGCTATCCCCGGCTGGTGTTCTTCCAATTTACAACACGCAACATTCAACGGATCCTGTACGACACGACACAACCGATTTTGTTCTTGTTTGTTTGTTTAAGAGACCCTAAACTTAACGTTCCCACCTTATATCGGCAAACGAAAACGCCAATTCTTTTCCCACGTCATCCAAACACACATGCGAATTTCAAGACAATATCGATATAAGATAAACAACGCGTTACCAAACATTCGTGCTTCAAACACCCTAGTACTAATGACCCACGAACGAAGATTCGTGGGTCCAAAGATGAGTTAGTCCTATCTTGGTCAAATTTAAAGGATTGCAAATAGCCCTTACCTTGTTAATGGCTACATTCAAGAAATTTCATTGATGTATTTGATTCCTGTAATGAGCAGTTCTGGAATGATAGCAGCAGCATCTACTGCATCGACTTCATCCTGTATAACAAATAAAAAATAATGATAGTACTAGAAATGGGGAATATCTTTAAAATGTGCCTGGGTAATGACTTCAAGTTACAGGAGGAGATTTTTTGACGTATACAAATTTCTCTCAATTTTCACTGCATGGGTCCTAGACCACCTACCGAGAACGTTTCGAAGGTTTATTGGACACACAAGTACAAAAGAACACCGCAAACCTTGTTTTGAACTTGCCTGTTATCGCAATCGTCCCCATAGAAACCATGCTTTGACTTTCTGTCGTGCACGACAGAAAGTACTAAATCATCATCTTATTACATAAAGACGGCGTATTCAGCTAATTCACTTCAGGTGTGATCTATTACATTGGTAAGCATTCCAAATATGCAAAAAAACGGGGTTCAACAAAAATTGGGGGCGCTTCTTTCTGGAAATCTCCTCATGTCTCTTTAATATTTGGCATACCAAGTGAATTCAGTTTGAATGTGAAGAAGAATATTGCTGGAAATGTGGAGGAGTAGTTCTAACACTCAACTAAAACAAAACAAAATATGAACAAACACAAAATGTAATGAAAAACCAACATAAATTAAACTTTTTGTATTGAATAGTATCACAGAGCTATATTGTACTACTACTATGTGATGTATAATACCCACAAAATAACAACACATACTATACCACAAGCTGCAATTGTCTCAGTGCCCAAGGCAGAGTTTTGTGACATGTATACACCAGTGTATTCAAAGATTGACTCTGAGTATGAGTCATGGTACCAAGAATGTATATAATTAAGTTTAAGTTCACATTATATATGGCACACTGAATTTAGCCTTGGAGAGTGAGAATAAATATAACACTGGTAGTGGACACCACCAACATCCAATGTCCCCTTGAAAGCCTTCCTCTACCCCATCCCACAGTGGGCCAGGGGGTGTCAATAATTCAAAAATCGACCCCTTCAAAATGTCAATTTTATGTTTCCAATACCCAGTAAACATCCAGACATTAGTAAATCTGAAATTGTTTTGACTCTATGGAATCCTGGGGTACCCCAAACACATAACTAAAGTCACGGAAACACATAAAGTAAATTTTCAGGTACTTTTTTCAAAAAAAATGTGTAAAAATTTGGCATATTTCAAGTTATTGTTATCACAGGCTTAATAGATGACTCTGGAAACTCTCTTGTTTTTTATCTATTTATAATTACCCTTTTTATCCATACAACATGTCTCTGAAACTATTTCAAGTATTTTTTTTCTTGGAATTGGAAGTGCATATATAGTCAAGAGTCGAATTTGATCACTTATTCGCACTTCGGTTATAAAAATGACTAGTACTTTTTTGCCTATAATTGCCCACCTTCTAACCACCAATAAAGTTCAGCCCTATATGCAAGGTGAATGATACAACAAAATTTGGCTGCCACCAGCCGCCTCCCAGGGATCTAGAGGGTCGTTTCTAACGCCCCTCGTGAAGAAAAATCTGCTCGTGACGCGCGGTGGGCAAAATTTTCCACGTATCATTATTATTATTATAATTAATATTATTATTTTTATCATATTTTCAAATACAGGGTGTCTAAATAAAAGTGCTCCAAAAAGGTCTCTTTTGGGAATAATTTATTTTTTTGTTTCTACGCGATAGCATTTGCCAATCCGGAAATATGCACCATTTTCCGCAAGATAGGAAAATCCAGTTTGTGTCACTTTTTGTACATGTATTTCAATTGGAGGTGGTAATGTAGGAGGAAGAGAATGGTCAACAGTTCAGTCTTCAGTCTCTCATTCATTCTGAGACTACATAGACTTCATTTTTCAAGAGCAGCAAGAAAGACTTTTTAAATCTTCCTTCCAGTATCAGATGTCGATTGGTTAAAATTACCCGATTTTACAGACGTTACACATAATATTTTGTTGCAATTACATTCTGTTAAGGTGCAAGTCATGCCGCACAGATATATTCAATTTATATCAAATCCAAACTATGGAAAGAGTGTACTATTATTATTTATGACTTAGATAGCATTATCTAGAGGTATTTTGATATTTGATATTAAAGTAGCAAATATTTTATCAAGAGAAATGTTTGTTTATAAACTGTTAATCATTTTGTTTGCGAGTCTGTGGTGCTTTACCATCTGCAAGTATAAGTATTGCCCGATAGAATATCATTTCAGTTATTGTCTTTAAACGGCTTCAGTTCAACCATTTTACACCCGATCTGAAAGCTGTTTTCGGTTTTTAAAAGCTAATGAACTGCAGTTTATAAATGTTTTTAAAATATTTAACATATATGTAAATGAAGGTATCAAAATGAGGGCGCTTTGGTGGTTGGTTTATTTTTTGAGACACCCTTGTTTGTTTGCTTGTATCCACAAGTCATTGGTAATGGCTTTGTGGTGGTGTCAGGATTTGTTCAGCAAGTGTGCTTATCCGGGGCCGTGTGTATCCATGATACGGACGCCCCTAACATGGCCCGCTATTTGAGGCTGGGGCGGATTGGGAACAGTCAGGGGTTTACACCCTACTCTTATTCGACACTGACTGCGATGTACATGTACAGTTGTGGCTCTCTGTACACGGGACCGACGGCTTAACGTCCCCTCCGAAGGACGGGATGCTTTCATGATCCATTTGCCCAATTCCAAGTGAACCATGGAGGAGAGCGGTAATTCTGTATTTAATCAATAGCTGGTATACAGATCAAATCCAGAATTGGTAGTACCCGAATAAATCCCAGCAAGTGCCACGACCCCACCGGGATTCGAACCCGGGAATTTTGATTGTAAATTTGCGCCAGAGGCAAGCACCCTAACCACTAGGCCACGCTCTCCCACAGGACACCCTGTATAGATAAAACGGTTAATCTGACAGCATAATAGCAGCAAGATTAGGATTCAGCATCACAAAAATCCCTAATACCAAATTTATGATTACCAAACTCTCAACGGTAAAGATGTTATTAATTATTGACCGATATTGAGAGGTTGGTTTTTATTTGGACACCCTGTATGGATAAAATGGTTAATCTCACAGCATTGTTATATTATCCTCAAAATTTTGATTAAAATATTATTTTCTCAATTTTATTTGAGAAACGATTTCTCACGGGAAAAGTACTTTGTTTAATATAAAAAAGAGTGCAGGGGATTTCCCTAGTTTTTTTTTTTTTTTTAAGGCGCACCTGTCAGATTGCACAATAGGGGAAGTGGGGAATTCCCCAAGATGTAAACTTATAAAACTGAGTCAACTTGTTATGCTTTGAGATCAAAACGTTGCAGAATCTAGGATTCCCCCACCAAGTTATATAGGTGGCAGTGATGTGATTCAGTTGATGTAATTTTATTGTGAATTCTAATTGGTCATCCCAGGCCAATGTTATGTTTATGCATGAGGCTGTTGTAATGTCTATTTTAAGACTGGGGAACCTTTCTGAAATATGTGTATATATGTAGGAGAACTTGGCCAGAAGATTCGTCAACAGTTTTTTTGTATCAGCTATCACCAGTATGGTTTGATCGCTAGTTTATCTACAGTATGGGTAATTTATGCTCCATCCATTGCCAGGATTTAGTATATTTTCAATTCCATGTGAGCATAAGTGCTGTAATTACTAACTGTAAGTCTTTGAAGCCAAAAGTGCTTCTGAATCAAAATAGGATTCCAAATTGTGACAGATAGAAATCGTGGTTATTTATCTTGGACTGATATACTGTGGAATATTATCGTCGGTCGACGGACTTATGTAACCTTGTCGTCTTGAACTTTTGGACAAAGTGACTCCAGGACTGAGAAAGATTCCCATGGAATATATTACCTAGAGGATTTAGAAAGCGTGACTTTTTTGCATGCTGTCATTTTTGAATTCTCCGCTGTGAGGACATATCACATGCGTTACCTGCAACCTTTCAAACCTTACACTATAAAAACCCTAAGTATCTTAACTAATTTTTTTAATTTATATGTAATGTGTTTTTGGGGCCATACCAAATTCTTGAACCAATCACAATTTATTCAAAACAACATTATGTTTTATAAATCAGCAACCAGGGAAGGCCTGATTTCCTTTCCATTTGACGAAACATATGCATTTTCCTTCTGATAAGTGAAATGCCCCAAATACCATTTTAGCACCCGTAAAAAAGCATGGACTCGACCAGTGACCCAGGTCAAACCCTGTCGACCATCACTCTCCCCACTTCCGTTTTGGCCCAATAGCCCCAGGACGCACACATCTCTATCATTGCTGTGGGGCGGGCCTGGAATGGGGAAGTCAACATTGGAAGGAAATCAGCTTCAGTTAGATGATTTATAAAACATCCTGTGTTTTTTGAATACAACATTACACTGAACTGATTCCTTTACACCAAACCAATGTTTGACTGAACCATATGCTTAACCCCCAGTGAATGAATATTTTCAATCAACAAAACCAGACTGGCTTCACTCAGTCTGTTAGGTGGAGCATGATAGTCTCAGAGAGAGGCGACAGGATGCAGTCAAATGCTGAATCAAAAACGCCATATCACAAAAACATATGGAATCTAGATTCAAAAGTCAGGAAGCCCATAACTCACTTAGACAGAGGAAGTACACCAGGGGTGAGTAACAGGACCTCAGGACTTTATTAATGTGTGTTTAAATGACCTTAGCCCAAAGTTCTTGGAGGAGAGGGGAGAGGCCAGAGCCGGAGAATTCCCGCAGGAGGAGGAAAAAAACCAGCCTGAAGGAATAGGCGGAAAGGACGAACTCTGACGGAGAAGGGAATGCGAAGTAGGGCCCCAGAAAGGGGAAAAAGGGCCAAAGCACTCCAGCGGGCAAAGGACAGATCCAAAAAACAAACCAAGGACGCGGGCCCCCTAGAGAGGGGGACCGCCCAGAACACCACAGATGAACCCAACGGAGACGCGACCCGGGGGAGATTAAAGGTTGAGAGACTGGAATGAAGGCAAAAAGGCACGGCCCCGTGGAGGGCTGAGATATAAGTCCAACCCTGACCCGGAGGAAGAGGCTACAAGGAGAAGAAATTCTCCGAGCTAATTCAGCCGGGAAGGAAAAAAGGGGACCCGAAAGGAGTAATAAAGGCGAAGACTAGAGCGACGCCGCACCCAAAGGAAAATTGGGGGCTCGCCCCAAGAGATTCGCCGACACAACTTTCAGATCCCAAGATGGGAGCTAGTTTTCGGGTCAGGAAACAGACGCCTTACAGGGGTCAATGGAACGAGCCAAGTGAGACCCGAAACGGAAGACCAAACAACCTTATGGGGGAGGCTGAGCTAGACGATCCGAACGATCCAAACAAACGGACGATCGGAGACCAGCTAACCAAGCATCAAAAATAAGCGAAAAGTCCAACCTCAGCCACGGGAGAAGATCAAGGACCTGAGAGGGAAGAGCGAAGGAAGAGACCGAGAGTGTGCCAGGGGGGGGGGTCAGACAGAACACAAGAGGAAGGAACCGACGACGGCGAACCTCCGCAAACCGGAGCCCGCGGGCACCAGCACCGGGCCAACCCGAAGAGCAGTCAAATGCTAGATTATAATAAACAAGCCCTCCCCCAGATCGGGCCAGCGCCCAAAACATGCCCAAAAAAGTAGTGACAAAGTGGGTAAACCAACGAGAGAAGTCTACCAGAGGGAGAACCCAGAGGGCTAGTCTGCAGAAGCAAACACGAGTCGAGCCCGAGAGGCGACCCGAGTCGAGGGCTCAACTAACCTGCTCGGGCAAGCCCGAGCAGAAGCCAAACCAGAGGTGACTGTCACAGCAGAGAGTAGGTGACCAAGTCGTAGAAGGACAGACTGAACCTAACATGCGGACACTTCTGGAACCACAACGACGAATTGGTATCGAGGAGGCAACCAGAGCCACGTAGCGTAGCGCCGGTCCGGTACTGGCAGTAGATCGCCCCACAAGAAGAGGCCACCGGGACAGCACAGCGACTTCGACACAATATCTTCCGAGGAGAGAGAAAAGTGAAAGAGAGCCACCGAAGAGGTGCTACCCGAACGGCGTGCGGTACTGAAAAGGGTCACACCACCGCCCGAGAAAAGGGAGTAACCAAATCGTCAACCAAACTCCAGACGTGAAACATGGAAGAAGACTCACAACGGGGATTACGCCCCAGAGAATTGTTCATACCCGGGAGCGAGGAAGCTCCAACCGACCGACAGTCGGAAGTGGGCAGGCCAACCTTCAGAGCTCCCAGGTCACGTTAAAGACAGAAGCCAGAGCAAACGAACGTGCCCCCAGGACCAGAGGGTTTATAAGTGGGGAAGCACAAGATGCAGTCGCACACGGCGGGAGGACAAGACCAAGCCGATTGCCAGGAACAACTGTGAAAGCCGCCAGTGGAGGCGAGTTCGGAGGAGAACCACCAAACAAGGGAATACCCCGTCGCGGGGAATCCCTAGGCCGCACAGTTGGGACAGAAGGCGCGGCAAAAGAAAAACCCTGCAAGTGAAGAGATCGAAAAACGGAAAAGCCTGAAAACCGCTGAGAGGAGGGGAAACCCCAAAAGACAGATCCCGACGATATCGGGAGCACACCCCGGGCCTGACGCCCAGGAACCGCGCTAGGCCCGGACGAGCCCCAACGCTAGGACGGACGAGGCCCCAAGATCGGCCGGAACAAGGCCGGACGCTAAGCCCGTACGACGGGCCCCAAAGAGGGGCATCGACAAGCCGACCCAAAACCCGTGTCCAGGTCCCCCGAAGGGAGGACAGCGGACCAGGGTAGTCAGCTGGGGAGCCAAAAGAATGTGCGAGAACTGTCAAGGCAGCCACTAACTCTCAGAACAAAAGGGGGAGAAGGATCCACGGTTCAAGTCCCAGGAGAGAAGTCGAAAGACTCAAGGCTAAGAGTAAGGCCCCTGGGAGCACAGGTGGTAAGGTTAGGCAAACAGAGCCAAACCACCGCGCGCAGGACAAAACAAGACCAGAGGGGGCGAGGGCATCCACATGGGTGGGAGCAAAGCCCCAATGAGGGAACCCGAGGCTATTTTCAAGCGTTCAAGACTGAGTGACCACGGCCCGAGGAGGCAAGAGGTCTCGCGCCCGCCCGAAAGTGAGGACGGAGGGCACGGGAGAACAGCCAAGGCGCAACGATCAGGCTTCCCAATACGGGGTTGTAATGTGTAAGGCAAGGGGGAAGAAGGGGCACCAGAGCCCCGACCCCAGGCCTGAGCCGTGCCCAGTTGAAGCCCCCGGAGGGACCCGCCAGACCAGCATAGGCCTAGAGGCTCTGTAAACACCGAACGGGGGGCCAAGGTAAAACACCCAGCAGCAGGACATCAGCCCCTAGGCCAGGCCAGACCAAGGGCCCAGCCAAGTGCGTGGGAATAACAGGGCCAGCTATACCCCGAATGGAGATGAAGGGTCGAAGTCGAGAAGCAAAGCTAGGCGATGTGGAAAGCCCCAAGGCCTAGGCGAAGGCGAAGTCAAAAAGACCGCCAAGGCTAGGACACGACCTCCAAGGAAGTCAGGGGCTAAAGTCCCAAAGACCAGTATCAAGGCAGGCTTGTTGAAACCCTGGTCTTCTAAAACACAAGGGGGGAACAGAGACAAACGCCAGACGGCTAGGCCCTGATGATGCACACGGAACGGAACCCGGGCTAGCCAACCATGAAGGAGCTAGGGCTTCCGGGCCCAGCAACAGTCAGCCGCCAACGGAGGCAGCGACGACGGAAGCGTCCAGAGCGGAGCAAGGGGAGCATGAGGCATTAAAGGCTAAGTCGGGATCTCGACAAAGATGCAAAGCATAGCACGGCAGCAGTATGCGCCCCATGCCCAGGGCCGAGGCGGGGGCTAGGACCACACCACAGGCAAGGGCAGAGGGCATGCCCGGGATGGAGGACCCTGCATGCAGAAGCTAGAGCAACGTCAGTGAATGGACGCAGTAACCCCGGGACTAAACAAGGCTGGATAAGGCTTCCACGCCAGGGCCAGGCAACATGCCAGCCAGAGGTGAAGCCGCTCAAGCTAGGCCGCCCCGAAGGGGAAAGGGAGCCCTGCCAAAGACCAGACTTGAGCAGACCCAAGCGAACCACCGAGAGAACCTTACAGCATATGAGGGGATGCCCGAGAGAGCCAAGGCGGCCGGCGAAATCCCCGCAAGGGAGACAGGAGCGGGCGCCTACGAGAGTTGAAAGTCAACACCAGGGAAGGTGGACAACAACACGCCTCTCCGAGCAACAGGCCCCCGTACGAGGGAGACCAGCTGCTGTGGTTAAGCCGGAAATCAACGCCAAACGACGGCGGAGATAAAAGCGGCCACCCGAAAATTCAACGCCGATGACCGGCGGAAATAATGAAAACGGCCACCCTGCGCGCGCCCTACGGGAGGAGACGCGCGGCATAGAGGCCCCACTTTGATTGGGATCCAATCAACCAAGCCCACCACCCAAATCCGAGAAGGTGATTGAGACGCGTTTTAAAAAGGGAGGAGTTACCTTCCACGCCCGAAGACGGGGAGGGCAGCCCCAAAGTCCCGGAAGCCACGAGCTAACAACCCGTTGAAGGTTGTGAAATGAAGAGGAGACTTATAGCGACATAGGTTAAGCACGGGCACGCGGCGAGCCATAGATAGGCAGGCTGAAGCCTGCAAGTGAGCAAAACCGTGGATCGGCAAGCCCCGAAGGCTACCCCACGAGGGCGCCCCGAAACGGGGAAACACCCACGGGGGCTGTACCGTAACAGCGGAACCGTAGCGGGAACCAGCGCTGGACGAACCTCACCAGTGAGGTAACGCCACCCGGAAACCCAGCGTGAGGCGGGGACAAACCTGGCGAAAAAAGGATGCGCGCCCACTAGCCCGTGAAGGCTGGGTAGAGCATCAAGGCACGAGGCCAGATCAACCCCGCGGCTAGCAGGCTAGCCCTGCGGGTGTGCCGAGGAGGCTGGACCGTAGCCGGGAACTGCGGCCTGGACACACCGCACCGTAACCGCACACGGAACCCCAGCGAGAGTGGGGGCCAACCTAGCGAAGCGCGGCGCGCCCCACCTAGCCCTGTGAAGGCTGGTGAAGCATGCAGCGCGAGCCAGATTAACCCAGCGAGGCTAGCAGCTAGCAATGAGGGCAGCGTGCCGTAACGGCTCGGGACCGGGCGGGAACTAGGCCTGGACGAACCGCACCAGTAACCGCGCCGGTGACCCCGCTTGTGAGCGGGGGCCAACATAGCGAAGCAGCGCGCGGCCTCACCTAGCCCGTGGGGGGAAGGGCTGGTGAAGCATACAGCATGAGCCAGATCGGCACAGCGTGGCTAGGAAGGGCTAGCCATGCGGGGAGCAGGGAGCATGAGCATATATAATCGACACCCGCGGCGCCCCGTAGCGGGGCGCCGAGGTACCCACCTCAGGGCTTGACGAAATCAAGCCCCCAAAAACAGTACCCACGGGCGCGCGGTCGCAGAGGTCGAGGAATCACTAAACCACGCAGCGCCAGTGTTTGTCATTTACTACGATGGATCGGCTCCCCCCCGGGAGAAAAAACCCAGGCGTCACCATAGCAACACACGACTACCGGACGGAACTGCAGCCGCCCAATCCCCTCGGGAAAGGGCAGAGCAGACCATTCTAGCCTGCACCGATAAAACAACGAGCTAAATCAGGCGAGGCAGCGGGCCCGGCAGCGTGCTAGTCAGTCAAGCCCCCGAGGGAGGCGGCCCACTAGCATGGCTCTGTTTGTACCGGAATGTCCGCAGCCGCCCAAAATCCCCGAAGGAAAAAGGCAGGGCGGACCGCGCTAGCCTGCACCGTAGAAGCCCCTAGGGCTAGGCGAGCCAGCGGCCGGGTAGCGAGGTAGACGGGCTGAACTCCCGAGGGAGAAAAGCCCTACTAACACGTCATGAAGTAGCAGAAGCTACAACACCTTCAGCTGCTCCCAAAGCAGCGGGACCGCCTTGGAAGAACCTCGGACCGGGAAGCCCGGATACACCCCCCCCTTTTCCCCTAAGCGAAAACATAGGACAGGGGGAAACAGTGCTCAATGGCGAAACCATTGAAAACTGCGTGAAGGCCACCGCAAAGACCGAGCACCAAACGGAGAAAACAGCGGGAAGCAAGACCCGTAATGAACGCAGGAGAAAGAGGGGTAGCGGGGCGGAGGCGGGCGGGGTGATGAAAGGCGCCAGATGGGCGCGCGTGTCCGGAAACGAAAACAAACAAAGAAAAAAACAAAGGCGTGCCGCGGGAAAACCCGGCCCGCCAACGCGGAGACAAAGATACCGTCGCCGGTTCGGGAAACAAAGTCACACCACGGTAAAGAATTTTCAAAGTCAGTTTCACATATTTTATTAGATAAAAAAACAAGAAATAAGAATAAAATAATAGACACCACTCACCCAATCGAACTGTTTTATTGATAGTATGGATAACTACAAGAAACAGAAACAGCTCACAAGAAGCAAGGCATCCAAACAAGCAACACGTGCGGCAATGGCTGCCTTTGTTTACCTTATGTTACAGCTACACAGATCACAAGACCGCACCGGCGGCAAATAAGGATACACAATAAAAGTTCTCCGACGGGTGTAAAAGGCGCCGTTTATTCCGTCCAAATAGAGCGTCTTATAAATCCCAGTATAATCATCCAGTAAAGTATATATCCAGTAAGTATTGGCATAGTAAGAGGGAGTATTAAGTATTGGACGACAACAGTCCAGTATCAAAAATCGTTCAGATAATTTGGCTGCTAATCCAGAGCTGCGGATGTAAACTGCGGTCCGTTTTGTATGGCGGGCCAAAACGGAATTGAGGGCGAGCTAAGGGTGATGGTAGGACAGGTGTCTGACCTGGGGTCACTGTGAGTCCTTCTCTTTTTTTAGGGGTGCTAAACTGGTAGTTTGGGCATTTCACTTTCAGAAGGAAGGAAAAAAATGCATATGTTTCAGTCAACATTGGTGGTAATATATTTAAAGGAAATCAGTCAGTGTAATGATCATTTTAAAAACTGTTATTATAATATCAAATTTAGAGCACTTGGCACAGGCTCCATTTATTGGTGTTGAAAGGTATTTTGACCTTACACGGTCCGAGACGCATACACGCATAATAACAGTAAGATTCGGATTCAGCATCACAAAAAAAAAAAAACCACAAGTACCACATTTATTGGCCAAAACTCGTCAACCGGGGTATTAGTTAGCGATGTTATTAAATCTATATAAAAATCAGGATCTTAAAGAGTGATGTAAATATTTTTTCTGGAAAAATTACACAAAACACCATAAGCTTTGAACAAAAACAGGCCAAGGAATTCATGTTTTTGTTTTACGTCAATGAATGTAAAATGTTTTGAAATCAAACTTCTTTGTGCAGTCAGGAAACTAGAAGGCCATCATGTAGATTTCCTGGAAAAAAAACCCTGTGGACCGTGAGTAAGTAGCAACTGGTTCTGTTTTTATACACAGGTTATCAATTTGTGACCCTTTAATTCTTATTTTGCTTCAAAAAACCAGACGTCGACCAGTACCAAAACAAACAGCTGGCTTCCCAAAGAAATGATCAATTCTGACAAAGAAGTATGAACCTTCTCTCTGTCAAATTTCCTTAAATGACCACAGAGTCAAACCAGTAAATAACTTGAGAAACAGGTAAGTCCAGGCCCCACTGCTGCAAATGGGCCTTTTTTTGGGTTGTGACCCTCGCCTAAGTTACCCTAAAAACTGGAGGAGAAAATTGCGGAGACCTGGGTGGAAAAATGGGAAAAAAGCATGGTTGCTCAATATTAAGTATTAAATCGGTAGGAATATCAAAAAAAGGTTGTCATTGAGTTGTTATTTTGATCCGACAAAACCAATTTTAACCATATTAATATACAGGGAACCTGAATGAAAAAGTGCTCTGACCTTCAGGGTCCACGGTTGCATGCTAGTCTTCACGGTCCAGAGCTCGAAAATTTTGGGGATAAACTACCCTTAATTTCATGATTGATTTGAGTAGGAGATATGATGGGGACTTCAAGCAGGAATGTTAGCTTAAGGTTGAGATGTTCATGAGGAGAAAATGACGTTTTCCTCTCGGCCATTTTGTACAGGAAACGAATGGGACCAGGATTTAGTGGGGTGTGAAAACCACAATGACCAATCCAATTATTTGTAACCATTCCTTTTAGAAAAGTCATAGGCAACCAAACTTTGTGCAATTCTCAATATACATCCGAAAATGGTAATGTACCAATATATTAACATAAAATATGAATGACATATCATGCCTGCCAAGATTAATTTACCAACATAAGTGTTGGGTGCAAATAATCAATCTCATAAATTTCACTTGTGGAACAAAATGATCAGTCATGAAAGATTGAGAGGAAGAGGAGAATGGGGACATAGCCCAATGGAAGGCACAAGTGGAATAGAGAATGTGCCTCACACGTGGGAATATGGTATTGAACTGAAATAACTTTGGTCAAGTCATGATCTATACATGAGTGTCACAAACACGCAAATGACACCCATGGGCAATAATCCACAACCTCACGCCATGGCTATTCAAATGAATTCAATACTCCCATATAGGAGGCATCCTCAATTCCATCGGTGCCTTCCATATGGGTTTGTGAATTTATTCTACAAAAAAACTTGGTGTGGACAGCACGCCGGAGATTCTGGCCCGAAATCATGCTCCCGGACATGACCAGTCCATTATCTCCTAAGGCACTATATTTCATAATTTTTCTTCTACTTCAAACCACAAATCTGATTTTTTTATGATTTCAATCTCCAACTCTAAATACAAATAAAATCATAAACTAAATTTTTGTTCCTGGAGTGGGGTTCGAACCCACACCTTAGATAACAAGACTGACGCCCACAGACACCGCCACGCAACCCGAGCCGGCCAGACGTCGTTCTTTTGTCATACTACTTCAATATAACATTAACGGCATAAAGCGCACACTAATAATGAATATCGCCCCTATGAGACGAGTTGAAAAATATAGCCCTGGAGCATGATTTCGGCCAACAGTCTCCAATAACGTGGTGACATTCCTATAAATCACAAACAATCATTTATATAAAGAGTGAAACAAATCTGATAATACCCACATACATTTATATTGTCACAGGCATTAATTTGACGCTATACATTGTACATAATCGAGCCAAAAAGTAATGAGTCTTCGGGAGCTGAAGTACTGCCAATCGTTTTTCCATCCGGCTACCATTTTCCTATTACAAGCTAAAAAAGTCTTATTTTCAGCCTATGTTATATTTGGTAAACTATCGGAAACTATATTTACTTACTATTGATCCAAATGAAGTGGATTGAGAAATCTGATCAAAGTAGTTTTTTATATCCAGTGGTCAGTCTTCTTAAGCAGAAGAGACCTCTGCTCGAGACGACCTCTGGTTGATTTCCTCATCTACTTCATTTTGACAAGCATAATGGATCAGTGAAACTGTCAACAGTAACAAATAAGTTGTTTCTGGTCTTTATCACTTGATCTTTATTTAATGATGATCCCCAGACCTTTGGTGAGATTTCATTCACAAAGTTACAACGTATCGCAAATCCTTTAACACACCGCTAGTCCAAATTGGTTGTAACAATCCATGACTGGTTGCTTAAGATGGGTTTAGAGGACTTGCCGACACATTGTAACTTTTTTGAAATCCACCATTGAATTTCTTCATTGGAAATTAATTTCCCTCACACGAATCATGCAATTTGCATCAAACCATATGATTAATCTTGACCATGCCAAATTCCTCACACAGGGTCAAGTGGGAGAAGTCAACCCAAGTTACTTTAAAGTCACTTGGACCAGACTTCAGATTATCTATCCAAAAGACAGCAGAAAAATGTTTTGGTTGAGATGTTTACAGCTTCTTCTGAAATGGATTTCTTCAACCTCCTTATTGTCACTTTCAGAAAACACAGTAATCACTTGATTCACATGATGAAACGAAACCTACCAATATACCCTCCTAGTATGAGGTAAGACAGACCAAGGTGTAGAGAAAAAGGGCAAGGAGATATCAAAATTGAGCTCCAAAGGTGTTTTACATAGAAAAATTAGCTTGATGGGGTTGTTTGGGGAAGATAACTTAGGCCACGTTAATACAGTCGACGTTATTTTTAACAGCAGCCCCTGAACACATTTGATAACATTATGTAAAGCCTTGATTCATTAATATTTTTTAGAGAGGTATTGTTTTTAGCCTCTGTCATGCGTGTATCCATCATGCATATTACAACATGACATGACCAAAGCTTATTTTTGTAGAACAAACAAGAAAAATCAACATTCAAAATTCAAGTCAACAATTTTACTAAAATTATGGTAAATTTTACAGAGAGAGTGTAAATCGCTCAGTCTGTGGTAGTCTGCCACATGTGAATGGCTTGAGCAGTGTGTATGCGTATAGCAACAGGTACGCGCTGCCCGTGTTGTTGTATCGCCTCATATCACACGGCTTGGATCCAATAAAAACTGCTTAACTATCTCAATGTTTAAGAATTTTAATTTGTAAATAAAATTTTTAAAGACATTCCTAAGATACTTTTAGATTAGAAAATGATATCTAAATGGATTACTGTTAAATTGGATTAAAGCAAGACCAAAATATTCAGGCAACATAAACAAGGGCACATAACCAGGACTGTTACGTCCAAATTTTGCCTAAAATGATCAAGTCCACCGTTTAGTATGTGCTTGGATAAAGTTTCCGTGCTAGAAGTGCCAATTTACGATAATTAAAACATACAGCAAGAAACTTGCCCATCACCCTGGGCAGATGGCAGTACACAGAGGTGGTGTTAGTTGGCCACAGTTGTCAGTTGCAAGGCATCAAAATTCAATAAATTGTTCTCATGGAATAATGTAGGCAATTTCTTTTCTGAAAAATGAATGCCTAAACCATAAAGGGGAAATGACCGCAGATGACCTTTGACCTTGGTATGTGACCTTTCACTTCAGTCCAACCTCACAACATATGAAGGAACCCTAGTGCATTGCACCTTCGACCACAAGTCTGGTTTTAAATAAATCGGACTTAAACTTTTTCGAAGGAGATGCTAAAAACGAAAACCTCAAACCAAACTTGAGAACAACCACACATACAAAACCTACCTAAACTGGAACACACACATCACATACATACGGACATGCGCAATATCGCACCCGCCACGACCACACTCGCAATATCCCTCTCTGCTTTCAAGCCAGGGGGAATAAAAATACATACGGACATTCCACCCAGCTCGCAAAATTAATCCCCCTCTGCTTTCAAGCCAGGTTGTAATAAAAATACACTACGGACATGCGCACCCTCTCAATACCCCCTCTGCTTTCAAAGCAGTGTGATAAAATTAAATTTGTTCCCTCATGAGTTGATAGTCTTTTGGCCATCATCTTACTGTTTTTTTCCTTCCATAAACATGTTAGAGGTTTGCGCTTTTCAGCCTGGTTTTCAATAGAACCCATTTTCAAAAGTGATTTTGTCCCCCTTTTTTTACAAAATCTGCATAGAGATGTTTTGGTCCTGTAATGAGTACTTGTTATTTTTTTCCTGGATTTTACCTACTAACACAATCAAGAGAATGGCCAGCACTGGACAAAGTTCTCAAAATATCTGTTTTGGACACAGTTTTTGTTATAAATGCACTCCAAATATCTCATAACAATTTCTCTGAACATACCTTGGCCCTATAAACTGTTTTGTTTCCTAGTACAACACTTGGGGGCTTCCCAAACCTGCCTCTTCAATATCTTACTACTTGTTAATAAAGATCTAAAAAACCATTAGCCATACAAGACATTATTATGCATTTGAAATCCCGTCATTTTTGAATTGTGTAGCATCAAAGGAAGGCTAACAAACAGCATCCTCCTGTCATGCTTCTTCTTCTTTCTAATGCTTTGAAAAAGGAAAGAAAACGGCCAAATATTTGGTAAACTTTTGGTCACCAACCTTGCCTTCCTTCCATGACCTCCATGATATTGGCCTGACACTCCATGATCTGTTTTCCTGATCATTTTGCTGTACATCATACTCCACAATATGGCGTTGAGGCCTCGAAATCATCTCGTTGTCTCGTGCTAGGAGACTAGACTGCTCCCGATCCTTCTTGATGCTTTATCCCGTCTTCTCTCAGTCTTGTCGCACTTCCTTGCTGATGCGATGTCGTTGTTGGAGGAAAGCCGCCTCCATGGCCCGTTCCTTGTGATATGGTCTGTCGCTGTCAAATGTGTCATTAAGCTAGGGACCATGCTCAGAGTACATACATATCATACACTCAACATAATCATTTATAATATATTGAAAAAGTTGCATTTGTTTGTTCATCTCAGTTTTGACAACTCAGTCAGAATTATTCAAAAACACGTCTGGTTTTAATAAATCATAGAACTGAGGCCTGATTTTCCTTTCCAATGTTGACTTAAATATATGCATTTATTTTTTTTTTCCATTTTCCCTTCTTAGAAGTGGAATGCCCCAATACCCCCTTTTCAGCATTAGCACCCCTAAGAGAAAATGGACCTCTACCAGTGACGCCAGGGGGAGTCACATACCCTGTCGACCATCACTTCTTTCCCCAATTCCTCCTTTTTGGCCTCGAGCCCACACGGACTCCACGCACTCCTATCATGCCTGTGGGCGGGCCTGGAACGGGAAGTCACATTGGAAAGGAAATCAGGCTTCATTTTATATGATTTATAAAACATATGTGTTTTTTTGAATAAATCATTTTACACTGAAAACTGATTTCCCGTTACTAACCAATGTTGACTGAAATATGTGCATTAACCCCCGTTGAATTAATAATTTCAATCAACCTTAACTGGGCTCATTCTTTCGGAGGTGGAGCATTATATCTCAAGAGAGGTTGAGAAGACTGAAGAATTTATAAGGGCCCCAGCCCCGACGAAAGGCTGGGAGAAAGACCGACCCGGACCCGGCGAGAAGAAGAAACTACAAGGAGAAGGAAATCTCCGAGCGAATTCACCGGAAGGGGACCCGAAAGAGAAATAAATTCGATGATTTAGGCGACGCCGACAATGGGGTCTTCTCCAAAAAATTTCGCCGATAAAACCTCATATCCCAGAGGGAGCTAGCTTTCGGTTCATGATCGGGACGCCTTGCAGGAGTCATGGAACGAACCAACGTCACAACCGACGGGACGAACCACCCAACCTCGACGGTGGTAAGACTGAGCTAGCCACCGAAAAATCCAGACATGGAAGAGATCGATACGGCTAACAAAACCTCAAAATGAGAGCGAAAAGAAGTCCCCCCCCATCATCAGAGGCGGTCACAACACCAGGATATGTGATGGACTATTCATGCCCAACAACGTCGCAGGTGTAAATAGACCGATTAAAACGAGGCACCTCCGCAATACCGTGAGCCACCACGGCGCCCATAACCCCGGCCACCAATGAAGCAGTCAAGTGCTAGATTAATGATAAACTAGCACTCTATCTTCTCTCTCCCTCTTTTCTGCTGCAAGGGATGGCCCCGGAGAAAATAGAAAGCTAAGAACGCGCACCCTGGCGGTGGGATAACTACAGGGTTGCCTTCCTGGGCCCGAATTGCCAAGCGGCGTCGTCCTCCGAAAGTGACGGGGTTGAGGACCCGTGTTCCTAAGGTGGTCTCAAGCTCGGGCGAATACCGCCCCATATTCTGGCCGGAGTCAATCCCGGCCCGAACGGTAGAACAAAGTGGGTAAACCACCGAGAATTCTACCAGAGGGGAAAAACACAGAGGTTAGCTCTGCGCAACGCTAGTCCGAGCCCGCGAGAGGCGACTCCGAGCCGAGATCTCGGCTAACTGCTCGGAAGCCCGACATAAGCCTAACCAGTGGCGACTGCAAGCAGAGAACAGGTGACAAAGTCGTAGAACATACTGACCCCACACAGGAACTTCTGGACCGCACGACAAATCGATATCGATGACGCAACAGGTAGCTGCGTAGCCCGAACTCCGTCTCCGGCAGAGGGATGCCCAAAGAAACGCCCATTGGCACACAGTGGCCTCGACACGATTCTCCCGAGGAGAAGAAGTGAAGAGAGCCACCAGAGATGTGCTACCCGAACGGATGAGATACCGACTACGGTACACCGAGCTCCGAGAAGAGGAAACCAACTCGACAACCATCTCAAGACGTAAGACATGGAAGAATGACTCACACGGGGGTTTACGCCCCAGAGGCATTCCCACAAGTAGCGAGAAGCTCCCAACGACTTTACGATTCCAGGTCAAAAACTTTGACCGACTATAAGAGAGAAAAAGATCCCCGTCTGAAGTGGATAGACCACCATGTCAGGGGCTCCTCTAAAGACGGAGCCATAGCGACCGAACGTGCCCCCAGGTCCCCGAGGGTACTAAGGGGTAAAGCACAATCCATTCCGGCACGGCGGGAAGACAAGACCATGCCCACTGCCAAGAACATTCACTGAGAAGCCCGCCAGTGACGGCAGTTCCGATAACCCCCCCCTCCCGCAAGGGATACCCCATTGCAGGATTCCAGCTAGCGCACAGTTGAGACATAAGCGGTCAAAGAAAACCCGCAAGTGAAGAGATCGAACAACGGGAGCCTGGAAAAACCGTGGGGGAGACCCCCCAAGACATCTCCCGACGAATCGGAGCACCCCCCTGGTCCCTGAACCCAGAACGCACTAGGGCCGACGAGCCCCAACAGTAGGCCCGGACGAGCCCCAACGTAAGGCCCCGGACGAGGCCCAACGCTACGCCCGTACGGCGAGCCCCAATGAGGGGCACAGCCGAGCCGACCAAGCCCGATCCAAGTCCCCCAGAAGGTGACAGCAGACCAGGCTAGCCATCCAGGAGCCTAAGGAATGTGCAATAACGGTCAAAGGTAGCCCCTAGCCCCTAACAAGCCGGGGAAGGGGCCACGTCAAGAACACCGACCCCTATGGGCAGTGTCCAGGCAAAGTCGAAAGGCCTCAAGGGCTCGCCCCACGGTGCGGAAAGAAAGGCCTGGGAGCACAGTAAGGTTAAGCACAAAGCCAAACCACCAGGCGCCGAGCCAAACCACCAGCCGCCCGACCAACCGAGCCCAGAAGGGCGAGGGCATCCACCTGGTGGGAGCCGAGCCCCAATGAGGGAACACGAAGGCACCAGCGTCAAAACTGATACCAAAGCCCGATTACCGGCAAGAGCATGCTAGGCCCTGAGGGCCCCAGCCCGTCATATAGACCGAGGTCTCGCGCCCCAACGAAAGTGAGGACGGAGGGCAAGGAAAAAAGCCAGACGCTATTTCAGGTGCCCCCGTACGGGGGGGTAAAGCCAAGGGGAAAAGACATAAAGCCCCACCACCAACCTAGGCCGCCCAGTGAAGCCCTGGGGGGCCACGTCAGACCGGCACAGGCACAGTCCTCAAAAGCCCCCCGCAGGGGGCAAGAGTTTAAAACACCAAGCAGCATGGCACAGCCCTAGGCCAAGGCAGTCTAGGCAGGCCAGGCCGACAAGGGCCCAGCCAAGCTGCGAGGAAACCAGGCCAGCCTACCCCGAATGAAGATGAAGGGTCTAAGTCTATAGCGAATGCTAGGCGACGAAAGGCCAAGGCGTAGGCAAAGGACCGCCAAAGGCCACGACCTCCCAGGAAGTCGTGGGCTAAAGACCAAGACCAGTATCACGCCAATGGATACACGGTCTTGACCCCAAGTGGGAACAGAGACAAAGAGACTAAAACGCCAAACGGCAACGATCACTAGGCCCGGCACGGGAGCGACGCTAGGCTCAGCTGATCCCAAGGATGGGAGCAGCGAAGCAGCCTCATAGCCCACTTCCATGTTCCCCAAGGGAGACAGCGGACTAGGCTAGTTAGCAGTAAAGCTAACAGCCATAGCCTCAGAGCCAGCACCGCCAAGGCCTATATGGCCTATTGCCTAACTGGCAGAGACCCAGAGCCTCAATCCCTGAGGGTGCGCACCGAACTGCCTCTGATTAGCACCGCAAGGAGCTAGGCTACCGGGCAAGCAACTGTCACCGCCAACACGGCAGCGACGGAAGCGCCGGCGACCCAGAGCTGTTACCATTCCAGAGATGGTGGACCCTGCAATGCAAGCTAGAGCAACGACGGGAATAGGCGCAGTAACCCCGGGACTACACAAGCTGAGGGGCTCACAACCCCAGGCAAGGCAACATGCCAAGCCAGATAAGGGTGAAGCCACCAGGCTAGGCCGCCCGCCCGCAGGGGCCCTTCCAAAGATCAGACTTGGATAGACCCCCGGAGACCGCCGAGACTACGCATCCCTGAAGGAATGCCCGATAGCTAAAGCGGGCGCGCCATCCCCCGCAAGGGAGACAGGTCGCGGCGCCGATAGTTAAAGTCCACACCAGCGAAGGCGACAAGCAACAACCCCGAGCGACAGCCCCCTAAGATGGGGACCAGTCGCACTGGTTAAGGGGGCCGAAATCACAACGCCAACGACTGCGGAAATCAACGCCACCATGCAGCGCACACTTCGGTGAGGAGAACGCGGCATAGAGGCATTGGATGGAACCCAATCAACCCAAGCCAATCACCTCCGAGAGGTGAGACCCTATAAAAGGGAGGAGTACTCCGCGCCCGAAGCGGGGAGAACATCCCTCTAAAAGTCCCGGACCACGATCTATACAACCCTCGAAGAGAGACTTATCGCGACATAGGCACGCACGGGCACGCAGAGCGCCCTGAGAGGGCATGCCTGCAGCCTGCACTGACCCCTTTGGAGGCAGCCCCGGAGCTGCCCCACGGGGGCGCCGAGAATGGAAACACCCACAGGGTGTGCCGTACGGCAGAACGTCGCGGGAACTAGCGCCGGCGATCTGCACCAGTAAACCGACACGGTACCGACCCGCATCCTGGCGAAGCGCGCCCCACCTTGCCCGTGAAGTCCCTGGTAAGCATTCACCCGAGTCATACTAACCCCGCTCCGGCTAGCAGCTAGCCATGCGGGGTTGCCGAACGGCTGAACCGTAGCGGGAACTAGCGCTGGACAATCCGCACCAGTAAACCCACACGGTACCCCCCGTACCGTACCACCAGCCCATCCCCCGCGTAGCGGGACCAACCTGGCGAAGCTCCGCGCGCCCCACCATAGGCCTGGTGAAGCTTGTCACACGACCAATTGACACCCCGCGTGGCTAGCACTAGCCATGCTGGTGAGCATGTAGCGTAAAACCGTGACGGGTGCGCCGAGGGAACCACCTCAGGGCTGAACGAATCAGGCCCATCAAGCCCGTATGCCCGGTACCACGGCATCGCGGTCGCAGAGTCCGAGAACCCCTAAACCACGAGCG
This sequence comes from Ophioderma brevispina, assembly GCA_023653785.1. Lineage (NCBI taxonomy): Eukaryota > Metazoa > Echinodermata > Ophiuroidea > Amphilepidida > Ophiodermatidae > Ophioderma > Ophioderma brevispina. The sequence continues at coordinate 77,446 of JAMKCH010016494.1, forward strand.
CGGGTGTCGGTACTGGCGATGATCGGCCCCCCAAAAAACCCGGCGTCACCATTGCCAACACACCGGCATCCCCCCCCCCCGCCCCACCGGACGGACGCAGCCGCCCAATCCCCAGGGAAAGGGCAAAGCAACCACGCAGCCTTCACGACACGCAACGACGAAATCCGGCGAGCCATTGCGGCACTTGCTAGCCATGCAAGCCCCCGAGGAGCCGACCGACTACACACTAGAAGCAACCGAAGCTGGGCCATACCACATGTCCGCAGCCTCCACATCCCCCATGGAAAAGGCAGAGCCGACCGCGCTAGCCTGCACCGGAAAAGCCCCTGGGCTAGACCAGGCGAGCCACCGGCCGGTAGCGAGGTAGACTGGCGGAACTCCCGAGAGAGAAACGCCCTACTAAACACGCCATTAAGTAGCCGCAGCTACAACATCTTTAGGTCCTCCCAAAGCAGCGGGGCCGCCTTGGAAGAAACTCGGACCGGAGCCCGAAACACACCCCCCCTTTTCCCTTAGCGAAAACATGACAGGTAAACTGTGTCAATGGCGAACCATGAAAACGAAAGGCCACCGCAAAAGAACGAGACAACAAAACGGAGGGCAGCGGAGCGAGGACCGTAATGAACGCAGGAGAAAGAGGGTCGCGGGGTGGCGTGGGGTGAAGCGAGACAAATGGGCGCGCGTGTCGGAACGAAAACGAACGAAGAAGGAAAAACAAAGGGGGCCGCGGTAAGACCCGGCCCGCCAAACGCGGGGAGACAAAGATACCGTCGCCGTAACAGAGTCACACACACGGTAAAGAATTTTCAAAGTCAGTTTCACATATTTTATTAACATACAACAAGCATAACAATAAAAATAATAGGGCCACACATACCACCAAAAGAACTGTTTTATTGATAGTATAACAACTACAAGAAACAGAAAAGGCTCAAAAGAAGCAAGGCATCCAAAGGGGGGGGGGGGCACGCGACACGTTGCGGCAATGGTTGCCTTTGTTTACCTTTTTCCCGCTAACAAATCACATGACGCAACCGCGGCAAAAAAAGGGATAAATAATCACAAGCTCTCCGACGGGCGTGAAAATCTCCGTATATTCCGACCAGATAGAGCGCTTTATATCCAATATATAATCCCAATACTATATAGATAGGTTATGGGTATAGTAGTTAGGAGTATCCGTTTTTGGACGGACTATCAGTTCCCAGTATCAAACATCTCAGATAATAAATTTGACTACCAACAGAGGGCTACGATGCTGTCGGCTTGTACGACAGCCAAAACGGAATGGAGGAAGAGTAGAGTAGTTATGGTCGGACGGGGTCCACTGTCGAGTCCATTTCTATTTTAGGGGTGCTAAAAAGGTTATTTTGGGGCAGTCCACTTCTCATAAGGGAAATGCATATATTTCAGTCAACATTGTTGTTGTATAAAGGAAATAAGTTCAGTGTAATGATTTGTTGTTCACTGTAAAAGAATCTGGAGAATTTACTATTAGGGATATATACATGATGTAGTCGATAGTCCACTGGTGGATTAATTGCGCACGGGTTCCACAAATAGTCCGCTATTGGAATAATCGCGCACGGGATCCTCAAATCGTCCACTAGTGGACTAATTGCGCACGGGGTGCGCAATAAAAAAAAAACTCCGTCCCTATAAGAAAAACAGTGGGATCATTTCCGCGCACGGGATCCTCAAATAGTACGCTAGTGGAATAAATCGCGCAGGGATCTCAAATGTCCACTAGTGGAATTAATTGCGCACGGGGTGCGCAAAAAAACTCCGTCCTTAGAAGGAAACGGTGGATCATGTCCGCGACGGGATCCTCAAATAGTCCGCTAGTGGAATAAATGCGCGCACGGGGTGCGCAAAAAAACTCCGTCCCTATAAGGAAACGGTGGATCATTTCGCGCAACAGGAATCCCTCAAATAGTCCGCTAGTGGGATAATTGCGCACGGGTGCGTTAAAAACTCCGTCCCTATAAGGAAACGGTTGGTGGGATCATTTCCGCGCACGGGGGATCCTCAACTAGTCCACTGTCGGAGCATTCGCGCACGTGGATCATTCCGCGCACGGGATCATTCAAATGTCCGCTGAGTGGATTGATGGTGCAAGGGATTCCTTCAAATAGTCCACTGTCGGAGCATTCGCGCACGTGGATCATTCCCGCGCAAGCGGATCATTTCCGCGCACGGGATATTCAAATAGTCCGCTAGTGGAATATTCGCGACCGGGATTCTCAAATAGTCCACCGTCGGAGCATCCGCGCCACGTGGGATCATTTCCGCGCACGGGATCCTCAAATAGTCCGCTAGTGGATTGATTGCGCAGGGATCCTTCATATAATCCGATTAGTGGCATTGACTTGCGCAAGGGATGCCCAAAATAGTCCAACT
>JAMKCH010016495.1:0-32394 GCA_023653785.1 Ophioderma brevispina
GGTTATTTTAAGATATCATTTTTAATTAACACATAACTTTATAAACAAATTCGAGGCGCACTAAAAGTCCCACTAACACCGCAATGTTTTTTTTAACTCTTTGAATAACATTAATTAAGCTTAGAAGAATTGTTAAAAGTTTGACAAAATTTGGTAATTTATCAACCAAGAACTTCTACAGTCGGAACGTATTGCCAACATAGCACATAAAAATTTGATTATCGATACATTAGATCGTCTCACAAAAGCAATGGAGATTAAGATGGATTATAGTCAATATTACCTACATTACAAAGCGACCAAAATAATTTAAGATGGCAGAGTCTTAAATTAAAATTGACTTAAGTGATATATAACACGCATACCAACTAAAAGCAATCTCATTGGTCAAATTGTCAAACGCTAGTGCTGTACAGATGGATATGAAATCCACCAGCCCTATAGGACTAACAAGTTGATTATCACTAAAAGGCGTTTATTATTGGTTATCTACAAATTGCCAGAAAGAAACCATTTTTGCCCTTGATATGTTTAATAGAAAGATGGGTTTCCCGTGTTGCTTACGGAAAACAAACAAAGTTTGCCTTTTGTCAATGCTGTACCGACAAAAGAAACAAACAGCAGCTCGGGAAACCTTCCCATCATGCATAGGGCGATTGGAACATGGAGCTGCCAAACATGGAACTCCATAGGAAATGTGTGGTCAAGCAAAATAACAAACCCTGTGCTATGTAAAATCAAGCGCCAGAATTTTAATGAATATTCTAAGGGGTCCTAATTAATGAAAGGCATACAGAGGAATTATATCCATAGCGCACGGACGCTTAAAGAATGCTAACATATAAACATTCAATTCGGTCGGCTTCATCACATACTGATCATCTCACAAAATACGTGTTTGAGAAGGACAATCACAATTGAAAAATCTTCCTTCGTAATACGCTCGAAACACACCGATTGCGTCATTTACTACCCGGCAAAAGGAAATATCATCAAGAAAATACTTTAATTCAGTGTGAAAAAAATGCTGGGTTATCTAGCCAAAATTGTTTAATATGACTGTGAACTTATAGATCAGTATGTGACGAAGATTTTTTTTTCCAAAACGAGTATGAGGATAGAACACAGATAGACAAGTATGTGACGTATTCATCACCGTATTATAAAAAAGGCGGCCATTGTCGTATCAGGGCATCACATAGTGATCTATGTCAGATTGCGCTGTATGTTGACGCAGTTTTGATATAGATCGGTATGTGATGATGAAAGATGATATGTATATTATCGATTTCGATTTCTTTAGATAGTACACAGATAGGTAAGTCGCATGTACGTTATTTTAGTGCATCAAATATGAATCTAGTCAAGATCTATGTCTTCTCTCCGAAGAGAATTACACATGCCTAACGCAACCAAGGACCGTCAACAGATACCTTAGTTTGTACCAATAGATAGCTTGGTCCTCTCTTTCCATTGAGATACAAAATGAGTACCAACATGCCATAGCATACTCCACAATGACGTCATAAAGTTCGCATGTCAGGAAAAACTGCCATTTCCAAAAATCAATCAAACACACAACACTTGTACTGCCTAACTGCAGAAACCCTTGTTATGTTAAGATTGTCGCTCGTCGTAATGTCTTCCTGAAGTTTATTTCTTTGTCGCTAGCAATACTTTAAGTTTCTTTACTGTATTTGATGAACATAATTCAACTTGTTAAATGTTCAATGGTGTTTTAAATAACTTTCTTCAAGGTGGTGGTGTAATAGATAATAATTTCCCTGTCAGACCTTTGGTCAGATAACGGGTCGTTGATGAAGTAGTATCGTCATATAGACTCTCTACCTTAGAGGTGAACTATTAAAAGCCTTAAAGGTGATATTTCAGTGCTCGGGCGCATATAATTAAGGCTATAAACCAATTAATCGTGTAATTATAAGTGCCAAAACCAAAAACTAACCCATTATTTCTTTGCGATTTACAAAATACGCTTAAACCTTTCCTTCATGGACCTTGGCAAATTGTGTGTGATGTAGGCGATGTATAACCAAGTCTTGTTGCGCAATGCATCTTCCATGTAAGAAACCCCAATCGCTTATTCTCCTGTTGTTGAATTTAGCTAATATAGCGATAAATGTTGGTTACTAGGTTCCTTGATCTCTGTAGATTGGTAATTTATAATTCCCGGCTTCATAAGTGTGCAAAAGAAATGTGAAAAATTCGCATGAATTCTCATCGCTTATGATGAATCGAGAGTAGCGAGCAGAGCTCAGAGCCAGCCAGATGTTTTAGTGTAAAGACACGCAAGTAGTGTGAGATTTTGCCACCACTCATGCTTCTGGAGAATAGTTGTGGCAACCGTTCCAGACTGGGAGTATCATTATATTGATTTTGCGGCTGACCACAATAGCAGTAATTCGATTTATTCCGTACATGTTATCAAGATTAGAATGCAAATCTGGCCACACCACATCCTCGCTGGTCTTGTAATTAGGTAAGCTCGACCTCAGATTGCAGTGGTCTCGGGTTCGAATCAGTGGTCTAGGGTTTAAAATATATAAAATTTCATTTTTTGTCAGGTTGGAGGGAAAATTCTAAGAAATAAGAAGAGATAAATAGTTTGCCTTTGAGGTTAGTGGGGGGACCTGCTCCGAGCAGGGTGGTGGTCAAAAACTACGCGTGGCGAAAGACACGGCTTTCCAATGATGTACGTTCACACTCTTATGCTAACGATGGAGATTGCATGAGGTCTAGGCGCTACAGGGGAGTAGTGTAAGTAACGGTTGAATATCTTAATTTCTTTTCTCAGACCGGGAAAACAGTCACTCAATTATGGGTATTGAACCTTTTTTAATGAATCAATGTTGGCTTGCTTCTTGGTGTCTCCGTTAAAGTCTTGATCACGAGCGACATGGCGGTACCCCCCAACCCCGGTAATTACTCACAATTTGTCTACCAATAACAAACTTGCAGCCAATACTGTCTTTCTCTGGTGGCGATACTCAAAAAACAGACAGTTATTCTGTTTTTTTGGGTATGTATTGCTAACTAATTTGATTAGTGAGCAAATTTTAGAGGAGAAAATAAGGGTAGGTCCTAGAAAGCGCAGAGCGAGAGAGAGAGGATGCAAGTGAATGGGATTTGTTTACTTGCATCGACTACGACGATTACACAATCCGGTGAGACGTCACCGCCGCCCATCAGCCGCCCAAGTCAATAAACCTATTGACTTGCGCTGAACTGATAGTGGTGTTTTCAATTTTGGCCTTCTTGTAACCAAATCTGGAGAGTAGCATAACTATGACACAGTTCAGTACGGAAATCGTGTTAAAATAGCTTTTATTGTATAAGCTGCGTGTTAATATATATATGCCGTCCGAGCAATGAGTATAACCTTAACCCTGTCTTACCAAGCCTTTTTGTAAATACGATTTACCATAGGAAGGGTGGTTACCACCCCTCGAGATTCGTTTAGAACACCCGATGCTTAGTTATAATTAAGTACTAAAATAAGTACTAGCATACCTAGTATGGCATCACAATGTGGTGTAAGTTTCATTTAAAAATTCAATAGGAAGTAGTTTTCTTAGGGGGTCAATGGACGGCCCTTTAGAACCAATGTGAGTGAAAACACCTTAGACCTTAAGTATTTAAAACGAATCTAATTGTAATAACGCAATTAGTTCCAAACCAAACAAAAAAAAAGATCGTTCAATAAAAAATGAATTGGGTAGCTTCAAATCGCTTAAAACGCTAAACCGGTACGGAACGAAATTATGTTTTAAAAAGCTAAACAGGTAAGGACGATAGGTTATGGTAATTGCTTGTGAAATGAAATTCGTTTTTACTCAGTCAAATATTTAACAGCGGCTGCAATTTATTATTTGATGGCGTCAAATAAAAGTAACAATACGCCTTAGAATTGCCACGAGTCAAAGTTTCTCTTTTCTAATTCTAAATGAAATTGCTCTAATGTAACGTATACTACGTCAAGGCACTACGGGTATAACTTTTGAATAAGTTCAAAGTTCAACAACAGCAAAAATCAACAAAAATATAAAGGTTAGGGGCTACTATATAAATGCCTGGAATAATCAATTTCCAATTTACAATGATAATTCTTGTCATTTCAGCTTTAGTCGATGGGACATGCCTTCTATGCTGTTGTTTTGTTGTCTCCATCGGGGGGGGGTATGGGAAAAACCAAGTTGTAAATTAAATAAATTATTAAAATCATATAAATCGTTGTTCCCACAAATAAAACTGGCACATTTTCTTGAAAAGACATAAAAGGTCATTCAATTTCATTTCCCCAATATCAGTGACTAGGGGAGCACATAGACTTCAGCAAACAATGGAGTTAAAGATATTCAATTACTGGCCCGGTTTATGCGGTGTTTGTAGAAAAACACTTAAGATTCCCTTTCATCTGGGAGAGTGAAGGACCAATGTTATATTGTCGCGCAGCTTAATATATTTCAGATGTTTACGCTCTCCAATTTAGACTGAGTACTATTTCAGGACAAAATACTTATAACCTCATTCACAAATAAAATCCATATTAGCTTCTATAGTGCGGTGTTCAATTAACTTGGCAATGTTTTTCATCACAATATACGAAAGGAAAGAAACATGAAACAAAACACATGAGGAGAATGTTGTGGGCAAGGCTTGACCTAACAACTTTGTGCAGAAACCAAACCCGTAACTTATTGCTTAACTGCATTTCTATTCAATTTACCGCGTTCAAAGAACTTTAGTGTCAAAAAGACCTATATTATAATGTACACTGGTTAGATATTGTGAAGAGGAAGGGTATTTGCACTCAACCCGAATCGTGCAGGTGGTAACACCTGGCTACAAAAATGGCCCCACATACCGGGCACATTGTGATTCTTTAGCCTCATGGTTTGCTGAAGTCTATACAGATCCATTGGTCTCTGATATTGGGGAAAAGAAATGAGGTGACATTTTATGTATTTTTAAGAAAATGTGCAGTTTTATGTGCGGGAAAAGACAGTGATGTGATTGTAACAATTTATTATGAATTTACACTTGGGTTCCCTTAGCCCTCGATGGGGGACAACAGAATTGGTTTCAGTTGGTTTATTTGGTCCACGCCCCTTAGTCTATATAATTTGTTTATGTTGATGAGATCCGGCATTCCATTCCGATTATATAATTAATATCCAATTTTAAATGTGAAAATAACAACAATTACGCTGCCAGGTGTTTCCATAGCCAATACATGTAAAAAATCGCCATGTAGTGATTGTAAGGCATATTTCTTCAACATGCCTAGCATTAGTCACAATGACGTCATAACGTTCGCATGTCAGCAAAACGGCCATGCCATAGATCACACAACAGTGAAAAATTCAATTTTTCGCTAAAACGGTTAGAGAATAATAAGATTTTTCATGCGGTTTTGACTATTTGCTGGGAAATGACTAGTTTTTATTCAATAACAGCATTTTAGGCTATATAAGTGTTTGAGTCGCTAAAATGCGAAATATCAAATTTCCACCCTATATTCAGTATTTCGTACTTTCCTCAACATATGCGCATGGTGACGTCATAATGGGGATGTTAGTACTGATTTTGGTACCAATGGAAAGAAGAAACTCTAATTAATCCTTTGGTACCAAATTACAGGAATGGGTGTTCAGTAAAGAAAATCACAGGGGGGTGGTACCACCCCCCACCACCCTTCGGGAGTTTTGTTACAAAAAGAGGCTCAGGTAGACGAGGGTTTAAATGCACATAGAAATTTGCTAATTAATATTCATAATTACGGTAGAGTCCAATCTGAAACTCGTAATTATGAAGATGTTCAACGTACATATTAACAATACCGAATTTTTTGTCAAATGCAAAATATGAGATAGAACAGTATGTGAAGCCGACGAAATCAAAAAGAATTGAATACCAACTACATCAGCAAATTACTTTGCACGATCCACCGGTTGAATCGACACATTTTATTGTATAAATTTAATTCATAATTTCTTTCGCATAGTGTGATCATTATTATAAAAATGGAAAGCAAACCAGATGCTCTATGGGTAAAGAAGGGTGTCATAGCTGCTGTATAGGAACATTGCTTATCATGTTTCATGCTGATACAGCTTTTAAAGTCGCATTTTAATTGCATTTTTTTATATTTTTGACAAATTGGACAACGCGCTCGGACTTACTCGATTAAACAGGTACAACACGGACACTGCCACTTACTCCATTAAACCAAGGTAATAAATACCAACAGAGATAAAATGCTGGCACCTTAATTAATTGCGAGTTCATTGCTTAAAAATATGATTAACATGATATCTACGTGATTGCCCAATGGCACTAGAGGTAATTGGAGAGAGCGACATCAATTCTGAGAATCTACGAGCCTGCATGTTCTCTAGGACCACCATCTCGGTGTCAATGCATCTTAACGGAAGTCTTCCCTTCTTATTGCACACGTTTGTGCTGAGATGCACGAAAAATTGGTGTAATCGATACCAAGATATTTGCAGCTTCATAAAAGAAAATATATTAGCTTTAGTCCATCGGCAAAAAATGCCGGTGAAAGTGCCTTGGCTACACAAAGTAAGATAAATTTACCACTCATGTTCCAAAGTTTTTCTATTTAAAAAAAAACCACGTAGCTTTGTGTTCCTGAATGTTTAAAAGTTGATCATTAAAATAATTCTGGATGTATACACTGGAGCAATGCATTGATAAAAGTTCGTTATATAGCATCAACGCTCAGTACAAGGCAAATCATTCACAGAATACCAAAGATAAACGGCTTTTATCGTAGAAGACGTGCATTACCGCGTTCATCTCTCTCAATATTGTATAATTAAATTTATAACTTCTGCTTCCCCGTTATCTAAATCAAAACCAAACACGCAGTACAATTTATGACATATTTTTTAAATTAGTTTTTACCTCACCGGATGATTGTTGTTTCGCAGCCTTCAGAGCTGATAATTCGCTTTCTTTTCCACTGGGACCAGGCTCAACCGTAATATTGAACTACCATGACGCCCTTCCTTCTGTAAGGCACTGCGACTTGCATTTGCCATAGAGTTTGCATACGGGCCTATGAGAAAAATAAGCCCACCGATTGTATGCCAAGGCCCCTCTCAGAATTTCAACATAAAAAGCGGTCCGACCATTGCCAGACGAAGTATGATGTCCCTTGAACTAAGGTTTAATAACAAACTCTTATCAGATAACTTCTCGCTCGATGAACAGCAAGAGATCATTGTGAGGTTCCACTCTTGGCTGCAAGCAGTGCTCCGTTTCAGCAATCACACTACAGGCTCTGGGCCAATGAAACGCCATCAACAGGAGGATATTAATTCCGATCCACTCTCCTGGAATATGGCAAGCCGACGGACTGTCTGCACTTAGTATCTGCCCAGGTAAAATACAGTTTATGTCCTGCGTTATGAAATGTTGCAAAGGTATGCTGCTCCTTGTGATGTCATTGGGACTGCTATTGAGATTGCTGCTCCTCCTCCGTGTGATCCTAATGCGGCCCAACCGCCCCATGGAAACAAACACGCCCTATAAGAAATCTTAGCGTAACTGCGGGACAGCATTGGAAAACTAGAAATACGTACAAATTCCTCTGTTTTTAGCTAATCGCGTTTCGGTGACAGAATTGGTTTGGAAACTTGTAATAGGTGTTTTCTTCCGCGATGCTAAAGTCTAACTTGGTTTGCATTAGGATAATTTAATATTGGTCAGGGTAATTTTGAAAACACCTTCTATACCGTAATAGAAAACCAAACACTTGTTTTACTGCCTAACTGCAGAACCTTGTTTATTTTAAATTGTCGCTCGTCATGTCTTCCTGAGTTTATTTCGTTGTCGCTGAATCTTAATTTTTCTTTACTGTTATTTGATTAACATTAATCAACTGTAAATGTTACCATGGTGTTTTAATAACTTTCTTTTCTTCAAGGTGATAGTGTATTAGCTAATAATTTCTGTCAGACCTTTGTCAGATAAAGGGTCGTTGAAGTATCGCATATAGACTCTCTACCTTAGAGGTGAACTTAAAGCCTTAAAGGTGATATTCATTGCTCGGTCGGCATATATTAAGCTATACCAATATCGTGTAATATAGCTGCAATAAACAAAAACTAACCCTATATTTCGTTTGCGATTTTACAATACTCTTAAACCTTTCCTTCATGAAACCTGCACATTCCCGCCGGGGGGGGGGGGTTGGGGTGGGTGATTGTAGGCGAATGTACAAGTCTTGTTGCGCAATGCATCGTCCATGTAAAAAACCCCTAATCTCTTCTTCTCCTGTGTTGAATTTAGCTAATATAGCGATAATGTTGGTTGACTAGGTTCCTTGATCTCTGTAATTGGTACTTATAAATTCCCGGCTTTGCATAACGTGTGCAAAGACATGTGACAAAATTCGCAGAATTCTCAATCGCTTACGATGAAGCGTGAGTAGCGAGCAGAGCTCAGAGCCAGCTGTGTTTAGTGTAAAGACGCAAGTTGTGAGCTTTTGACCACCACTCATTCTTCTGGAGCATAGGTGGTGCAACCGTTCCCGACTGGAGCTAATCATTTCTTGAGCGCTGACCAACAATAGCAGTAGCGATTTATTCCGAATGTTATCAAGGATAGAATTGCAAATCTGGCACACCAATCCTCGCTGGTCTTGTAATTGAGGTAGCTGACCTCATGATGCAGTGGTCTCGGGTTCGAATCAGTGTCTCGGGTTTTAAAATATATAAAATTTTCATTATTTTTTTTCCGGTTGGTGGGAAATTCTAAGAATAAGAAGAGATAAATAGCTGCCCTTTGAGGTTAGTTGGGGGAGACCTGCTCCGAGCATGGGTGGTGGTCAAAAACACCGCGTGCGTAAAGACACGGCTCTTCCCCTGATTTACGTTACAACCCTCCTTATTGCGACCGATGGAATTGCCATTAGGTATAGGCGCTATCAGGGGGAGTACCGGTGAATATCTTAATCTACTTTTCTCAGAACCGGGAAACATTCACTCAATTATGGGTTTATTGAACCTTTTTTTAATAAAAATGAATCACCGTTGGCTTTGCTATTGGGTCTCCGGTAAAGTCTTGACTCATCGAGCGTAACAACATTGCGGTATTACTCACAATTTGTCTACATAACACTTGCAGCAATACGACTGTCTTCTCTGGTGGCTGATACTTTCAACAGACAGTTATCTTATATGTATTGCTCATAATCTGATTTAGTGAGCAATTTTAGGGAAAATAAGGGTAGGTCTTAAAAAGCGCAGAATCGCGAGATGCAAGTGCATGGGGGATTTTGTTTACTTGCTCGACTACGACGATACCAGTCGGTGACGTCACCACCTCATAGCGCCCAAGTCAATAATTTGACTTTCGCTGAAGTGGTTGTTTTCCATTTTGGCGCTCTGTAACTCAATCGTGAGTAGCATAAATATGACACAGTTACATCGAACATCGGGGATCAAATAACCTGTTTTAGTGGTATAGAGCTTAATATATATGCCGTCCAAGCAATGAGTATCACCTTTAACCTCGTCTTCCCAGCCTTGTAACACGCTTTACCATAGACAGGGTGGTTTCCACCCGCGCGGAGAAGCGTTATAGAACACCCGATGCTTATGTTTTTCATAATAAGTCCTAAAATAAGTACTAGCATCCTCAGTATTGCATCACATGTGGTGTAGTTTCATTTAAAAATTCAACTAGGAAAGTAGTTTTCTTTAGGGGTTCAATGGGACTCCCTTTAGACACCATTGAGTGAAAACACCTAAGACCTTAGTATTAAAACGTAATTTCTAATTGTACATAACGCAAGTAAGTTTCCAAAAAAAAAATCGTTCATAAAAATATGGGTATGCGTCCAAATCGCCGTAAAAAGCTAAACCGGTACGAAATATGTATTAAAAAGCTAAAAGGTAAGGACGATAGGTTATGGTAATTGCTTGTGAAATGAAATTCGTTTTCCTCAGTCCAAAATTAACAGCTGCATCTTATTATTTTGTGCGTCAAATCAATGTTACAATCGCCTAACTTGCCACGAGTCAAAGTTTCCTCTTTCTATTCTAAATTACTTGTGGCATCTAATGTATACGTATACTACTTCAAGGCCTAGACGGTATAACTTTTGAAAATTTTCAAAGGTTCAACAACAGCAAAATCAACAAAATATAAAGGTGGGGCTACTAATAAAATGCCTTGGAATAATCAATTTCCATTTACATATAAAATGCGTTCGTGCAGAGTTGTAGGCTGTGGGACATGTCCTTCTATGCTGTTGTTTTGTTTGCTCCATCGGGGGCCTAGGGGAAAACCAAGTGTAAATTCTAATAAATTATTAAAAATCATATAATCGTCTGTTCCACAAATAAAACTGGCAAATTTTCTAAAAAGAATAAAATTTCACTTCAATTTCAGTTCCCAATATCCAGTGAACTAGTTGGATACACATAACTTCAGCAAACAATGGATTTAAAGATATTCATCACCGGCCCGGTATGCGGTGTATACAACACTTCAGATTCCCTTCATCTGGGAGTGCAGGAACCCTGTTATAATTGTCGCGCAGCTGAATAGATTTCAGCTGTACCGGCTCTCCAATTTAGACTGATTACTTTTTCAGGACAAAATACTTTAACCGTCATTCACAAATAAAAATCCAATATTGAGCTTCTATAGTGCGTGTTCAATTAACTTTGCCATGTTTTTCATTCACATATACGAAAAGGAAGAGAAGACGAACATGGAACAAAAATCATGAGGGAATGTTGCTGGGCAAGCTTTGACCTAAAACAACTTGTGCAGAACCAAAATTCCGTAACTATTGCTGCACTCATTCTATTCCAATTACCTGCGTTTCCGAAGAAATTAGTTGTCAACGACCTATATTATATGTACACTGAGTTAGTTATGTGAAAGAGGACGGGTATTTGTCAATCAACCCGGCACTAGTGCGAGGTGGTGGTAAACACCTGGCTATAACAATGGCCACAACGGGCCCATGGTAGTATCTTTAGCTCATGGTTTGCTGAAAGTCTATACATATCCATTGGTCTTTGATATTGGGGGAAAGAAAGTGAGGTGGACATTTTATTTATTTTTAAGAAAATGTGACAGTTTTATATGAGGGAACAGACATTATTGATTGTAACATTTATTATGAATTTACACTGGTTTCCCCTAGCCCTCGATGGGGACAACAGATTGGTTATTACAGTGGTATTTGGTCACGCCCCTTAGGTCTATGAATTTGTTTAGTTGATGAAGATCCGGCCTTCCATTCCGATGATTATATTAATAGCATTTAATGTGAAGCCACATAAGCAAATTTTTTACGGCTGCGCAGGTGTCCCTATATCAAATCAGTAAATCGCATGTAAGTGATTTTAAGGCATATTCTTCGGAATATAATTATACGAAATGTATGAAGGGTTTTGGTAAGAGATAAATTTTGCTTAGGATTTTGACTATTAAATAATAATGTAAATGGTAACTTATTGTTATCTACAAATCTCTTATATTTCTATGTTCTTCAATTTTTGAACATATTAAGCACAAAAAAAATAATAACTATTAAAATAATATCAAATTTCAACAAAAATTATGTTTCTAAAAATGGTAAAACATTTATTATCTCACTATTTATTCTCAATCACATTAAAATGGAAAATATAGTTAAAAATTAACTTTAGTGTTCTCGATTGTAACGTAATTTTTTTTTAAAACTGATTTTAGCTTTTATCCCCCTGACTTGAAAAGCAGAGTGGGGTTTGTGATAGCGCGAGGTCCCGTATGTGAACGTATTGTTGTATGTATGTGTATGTATTGTGATGTATGGGTATGTATGTGTAGGTATGTGTAGTATGTGTATGATGTGTATGTATGTGTTATGTATGTGTATGTGTGTGTGATAGTGAGTGTGTTCCAGTTTAGTTAGCTTTTCGTTTTTCACGTCTCCTTTGAAAAGATTTAAGTCTGATTTACACCAGAATTTGGAAATTGAGGTGCAATAGGGGTTCCTTCATGAGTGGATGATGTCAAGAGTCAAAGACCAAGGTCAAAGGTCATCTAAGGTCAGTTCCAGACTGCCATATTGCCAGGGGATGCACAAGTTTACTTGCAGTATTTTTCCAACCGGTTAAAGGCATAATATGTTCAAAAAAGTAGATATGCTATTGCGCTTAAATTTGGCCTGTACGTAAATATTGGTAGTTATTTGACCTAAAATAGCCTTGGTTCACATTTTTTCTTATTTCACTTTCAGATGGGTCAAAACACAAAAGTTGTGCTACTTTTTTTCAAAAAAATTGAACGAAACAGTGAAAAATGTACAATTTTACCAAGTAAAACCGAAACAAGCACATTTTTTGAAGAGCACCCCCAATTTTCAAAATTGACATTTGTGCACAGTTTGTGGGTAATTGTCTCGAAAAAAAACTATTACCTGCGAGTGGTAATGGTCAAAATGCGTATTTAGTTTTCTTCTATTAAAAGAAGCGATTTTGATAAGAACCGGGATCTCTGATTGTAATTTAATGGCGGAGCTGGAAACGCAAAATTATGTCCGTCCATGATGAAATCGTGCCACATCACGGAAACTGCCTCCTACTTGACTGCCTGACCGACAGAAAACTAAGGGAAGAGCTGTAGACATTCATCAATTGGCGCAATTTTCCGGCTATTCATATTGGAAGGACGTTCATACAGCGTTTGACTATTATCGGGGGATCTCCGATATTAAGTATTCAAAAAACAGCATTCGTTCTGGGACAATTTGAGCTCTACCATTCACAGATATGTTACTAGTCAATTACCAACAACTGTGCAAAAATCTCAAAATATCGGGAAAATTGGGGGCGCTCCTTCAACAAAATGTGATGTTATTGCTTAATGATGAAATAAAGGTAACCTTACGTGTAAATGGAAAATTTTAGCCCAAAAATGCATTTGAAATCATTCACCTTTCAATAATGACAGTAACGGAACGCTTAAAATCAAGATGGCTACCTTTATTATGCAATACGGTGACCGATGACTTAAAGTACATACTTTTGTCGATATTACATATGCTTAATTTATGGTCATTAAATGAATTCCAAGTCCTTTTATAGCAAAAAAATTATGGTGGCCCACTACCTTATATCCATGGGATCAAAGAGATGAAAGATACTTGCAAAAGGACTTGGTTACGATATCGGCGAGTAACTGATATTGCGCAGTTATTATTGTCTAAATATACCTTTCAATACTCTGGGGTTTCGTGGGGTGCAAAATTTGGCCATTTTAATTTGAAAATTAATAAAATTCATCACAATTTCTTTTCCTATAGTCAGAAGGAATTGTGGGCGCACAGGTGGAAATGGAGTACAACATTTTTCCTTCTTCTATGGATCGATTTTGTCAAGATGACCTAAGCTAATATTTCTGGAGGGTGTGCAAAATTCGTGCAGTGCTATTTTCTAGAAATCCAATATGGCTGCTATCCCTCTCAATTCATTCAAATGTCCATATTTGTATGCACATTCCAGGTTTAAAGCACGAGGAATCTTTGGACCGGTTATTGACGTGATTTTAATCACAAACTTACCATCACATTCCATATGCCGCCCTAAAACCCAATATGCCGTGAAATCATTCAAGTGACCATAACGCATCAAGTATTTGTGATATAGGCATAATTCTGTCGTCTTTTTGCGCTCTAGACCCAGTAGGAACTCATATCTGACATTTCAAAGTGGGTTAACAAGCTTACCCATCAAGATGGAAGCCATATGGCTGCCTTTTAAGAGTCTTAAATCCTACGAATTGTTATATAGTCATAATACTGGCCTCATTTTAATTTTAAGTATGTTTAAAAACAAATATCCATAATAGTTATTATGCTCAAAGACATACATCTCATACATTAATTTAACTTTCATAATCATTTTGGGTGTTTTAACTAAATACAACCCAGACTATCGTAATTTATTAATTTTATTGAGGTACAAATGCAGCCACATTGGCCCCCATCTTAAACATTTTTGCATGTTAAAGAACGACATGCCCCCGATAAGAATGTCAAATGGTCAAATACTTATCCCATAACCTTAATTACACTTTATCATAATAATTAGTTGATGTACCTACATAATAAGACACATATAATGTCGGTTTTACTATTTTTTAAAGGGGCGTATGGCTGCCATCGTTGAATTTTGAAAATGCCATTACAGAGAAATTACCAATAAGGATTCTCGTGATCAAATACATATATCTCATAAGTTAAAAGCATAAGCATGCATCTAGACACTGGAATCAAGCCCCTAAACTGCAAAATTGTGCAGAACATTGTACGTGCTCGGATGCGTTGGAAATGCATTCTAGAGGTGTTAAAGTAACACTTGCAGAGTGCGATCAATTGTAACAGAGTTTGAACACAAGCAGAACATATTACGGTTTTCAGTATGTATTCAAGTCGCGTAAATAGGTATAAATGGAGGTGTTTTAAGGTCTTTTAAGATTCCGAGAGCATATTTGACTTTTGGCATCCAATTGGATTTTTGTGGCAATTTTATGAAATTCTTACCAACACTTTCTCGTGCTTAAAACACCGGCGTACCGAGAGATATTTTGTCGTGCTATCGGAAATAATTAAGGGATTATTGGTGATTTTGTGACATGGTAGGTCAGCCATATTTGGTTTTCAAAAATGACTGTAACAATTTTGCACACCCTCCAAAAATTATTGGCTTAGTCCTATGAACTAAAACTCTATCAATAGAAACGTCCTGTACTCCTTTTCCATCCTTCAGGCTGTGTGCCTTAACTTCTACTGACTATAATATCAGTGACCAGTCATTTACATCATGCTGGCCCTTGACTCAAGCAAAAATAATAGCACTGTTGATATCGGCAGTAATCCGCTCGTATGCAGAGATAAAGCACTTCAAATACTTTTATCTGGAAGTACAGACGCCATGTTATTACCCATACAGTGGACAGATGCAGGTGCTAACACGCCGATTAAGATGAGCTATTTTTTTTTCATGACGCAAACACAATATACTTTGTCCTTTCACGAATAAATAAAAACCTTAGTTTCTACTGGTGCGTTTCAATTAATTTTGACAGTATAATTTCATAATTTTTTCCGAAAAGGAAACAAGATGCAAAAAATCTGAAAGAAGTGTTTGGCAGACGTGACCTAACATCTTTGTGTCGAGAACAAAACTAACTTACAGTAACTTGCCGCGTCAAACCCATTTTTATATTCAATTTATGGTGTTGTTAGCATAGGTCGCAAGACCGCTCATCCCCCCTTTGTATTTTGCTAAATACATGGTGGAATTTAATAGAAATTAGGTCCATAAGTTATGGATCTTTGCTTCTGCACAAAGATGTTTAGGTCACAGCTTCCAAGCAACATATCCACCATGAGTTTTTGTTCACCTTAGTTTTCCTTTTTCAATATGATAATATACAGTCAAAATTATTGAGCACACGTAGGACCTCAAAGTTTATTTTATCCGCGAACGAGGCCAGCTCAATCCCAACTGGTGTAGACGAGATTCATATAGAATCCCAAGTATACAAATGAGGTAATGCTAGTGATTCCGTGCTGCGCTTCGGAACAACACAACAAAGCACTGACGGAATCAATGGCAATACTGGGATTTCCTATGTGAAACCTCTACCCTAAAAACTGGCGGGTGATAACAAGTCTATAACGGCTGACATCTTTTCAAAGCGCCATGACCAGTAACAGTGGCTCTTGCAGTTCCAAATACCAAAGGGTCTGAAGTCTTTGTCCCTTGAATACCAGGTGGACTGTACTGTATCAATAATGCCATTGTTTGCTTGAGTCAATGTAGCCTAGTGTGTGTCATTTGATCACTGATATTCAGGAAAGAAATTGAGATGGCATGTTATTCATTTTCATGAAAATGTGCAACCTTTACAATTGCCATACCCAATAAATGGTAATTATAATATTTATTAAAATGGTTTACTGCTGCGAAGTATCTAATCAAAATGGACAATTTTTCCTTTGATCCCATTGCCAATTAAGAAAGTACAACAGCAGCAACAGCAGCGTCCAGTTTGGTACCACAGAATAACAGACCAAGAACTCCAGCAACTTATTG
Source organism: Ophioderma brevispina (assembly GCA_023653785.1). Lineage (NCBI taxonomy): Eukaryota > Metazoa > Echinodermata > Ophiuroidea > Amphilepidida > Ophiodermatidae > Ophioderma > Ophioderma brevispina. Next base: position 16,149 of record JAMKCH010016495.1, read on the forward strand.
AAAGCGGATAACACACACACACACACACACACACACATACAGATACGCACATAGGAACATTCAAAACCGCCAAGAAAAGCCACCAATCTTAACTGCAACCATCGCGCACGGGTTTAGTGGCACACTGATCACTATTAAAATTGCAGAAGATTTGCTTTTACGCTAAAAACGCAAGAGACATCATAGAAGCGAGACAAGATTACGCAAAATGGTCCTTGTATCTGGCCAAGCCCCGGTAAAAGTAAAGAAACAAATCAGGAACCGGTGTGGCAGGAGATCCTCCGAGCTCACAGTCCGGGAACAATGGTGAACAATTGTGCAATTTATTCAGTTGACTCTTCACGTAACATTGGCTTCACGCTTTATTCCGTTGTTCGTCTATGGAGCCCGGACTGTGGTTCCAACCGGACCATATCTCCTTTCACACCGGGGTAAAAATAAGAAGGGAAAAAAGAGGGAAAATGAAAAAAATAGAGACAGTTCGAGTTAAGTTTTTACCTTTATGCCACTCTAAAATATAGATGTGTACACGTTATTATAAATTAGGGATTTGAAACAAATCTCTTTCACAAAACAATGTTAGCTATACGTTAGCTTAATAAGCTGTTGTGTTGCACCCAATAATGGCGAATCAATGACAAGGATTTTGAGATTATTGAATTTGTGGGCGTGTTCAGGATTTGTTATTATAAATCAGGGCATGTTAAGGAATTACAAGTCATAAACGTGTTCTACTTCGTCTTGCGTATGAGGCAGCAGCTAAATGTGTTGAATTTAGTGGAGGCAGCTCACTGTTGACTGGTTGGGTTTGAGAAGTCTATATCCATGGTGGACGAAAAGTAGGGTCTCATTGAGAATGTGATCCGCAGTCTGTGATATGAGAGTTACACTACTGGCAGGCTGGAGACTGGCAGGTCGCAGCCCCCATCGGTGCTTATTGCTGTTGAAAGTGAAACGACCGACTCCTGTGCGAATAAATGCGTTGACAAAGTCAGTTCTATTGATTTGAGTTTACCATTAAGAAAATATTTGTATTTTCAAGTGACCAAACATGGCGCTCTTAGCAAGCACTTGACGGTTCAACATCTATTTTTCAATTTCACCACTGCCATTCGTGGACATTACAGACAAAACGTGGAACGCGCTTATGTACTTCCTTGCATAGAATAGCTAACTGGATACTTCAAGATGGAGTTGTTGAACACATAGTCTTTATCTATGAAACAGACAGCAACATCTGGATCTATTTTCGCAAAGGTAGAGCGCCTCATGCGGAGCTTGCAGTTAGCAACGCCGTGAAATGTTGCACGTCATAATTTGTTGATTGTGGGAGGAAGTGGTATGGTTGGTGATAATAAAAGAACTTCATTTGAAGGCGACTTTGCTGATTTTACGTTTGCTAGCTTTCGGATAACGCATTAGGATTTCAATACAAATGGTGACCCAAACACAATAAGCCTAAGATGGGTGATTTAGGTTACTATTTACAAGATATTATTTATAATTAACATATAACTTAGGAAAAGAAAACAAATTCGAAGTCGCAATAGGAAAATGTAGTTTGCTTTTTTCGCATGTAAATTTACACTTCTTATTGTCAAATCCTTGGTTCGTGCATAAAATAAAAGTGCCATTAACATGGCAATGTTCTATTTAACACTTTGAATACCGTTAATTTAGCTTAGAAGAAATCTTTAGGTTTGACAAATTTGTTAATTTATCTCCAAAGCACTTTCTATAGTCCGAACGTATTGTAATCTTTGCACATGCAATTGGTATCGGTTAAAACATACTGTGAGATCGTTCTCATTAATAGCAAAGGAGATTAAAATGGATTGTAGTCAAATTACTTACACTAAAAGCTACCAAATATAGATCAAACGATGGCAAATTCTTATATTCAAATTGACTTAAGTGGTTAATATCCCGCCAAACCAACTAAAAGCATCTCAATTGTCCAAATGTCCAAACGCAAGAGTATCACTGGCCATTAACGGTGTTACAGAATCCAGAAGTGCAGTAAGTACAGAGAGATAAAGTCATCAGCCCTATGGACTAACTTAGACTAACATAGTTTTTATATCAACTAAAAAGCGACATATTTGGTTAATACAAATGGCCAGAAAGGATTTTGCTTGATAAATATAGTTTTATAAAGATGAGTTGTAATCAGTTTTCTGTTTATTTTCTGTTTTACCTTTTTTGGAATTTTAAAAAATTTGTAAATTCTGATTTGTTTTTCAATCTGTAACCAGACAATAGGAAACAACAGCAGTTCGGAAGCCCTTCGATTCATGCACAGGGCAATCGGAATCTGGAGCTGTCAACGCATGGAAGGTATGTCCAAAAAATAACGTACCCTGTGCTATTTAATCAAGCGCTAAGAAATTTAATGCATATTCTTGTAGGGTTTTTTAAATAAACGGCATAAGACAATTTCATATCCTTAGCGCTCAATTACTTCAAAGAATGCAGTAAAAGAAACGCCAAACAGACAGCCAGCCAAGTATCATAAATGTTTTCAGAAAATAATTATGTGGGCATTTTTTGTTACAAGCTGGCCACCATGTCGATTACTGCTCATATGGTATAGTTTCTCATAAGAGTTTGTTGCCAAAAATAAAAATTATTTTTTTTGGCCTTTTTGGGCCAAAAAAGATGATTTTTGGCCCAAAATATGGATTTTTTCCTGAACCATTTAGCTCTTGGTCCTGGCTGTTTGAATTGAATATCAACTGCATTAGTAAATGACTGTACACGATTCACAGGTGGATTGGCACAGCTATTGTACAGATTTATTCATAATTCTTTAAGCTGTGATTATCAGTTATTATAGAAAAATTGTAACACCCCTAAACTCCCATGGGAAAGGGCTTATCTGTTATATGAAAACGTTAACCAATTTGACTTTGGGCACACTTCGGTTAATCTGTTTTAAAGCCTTTTTATTTCATTTTTATATTTTGAACAGAATTTCAACGTATGGACCTACTAGATTAATAGCTAATAAAATTCAACAGTGATAAAATGCTGCATCTATTTTGGATTGCATACTCCGCTACTTTTGTGTTTCAGACCTACTTTTTCCGGTATTTCGAGCATGATTTTGACGAACAACATATGATATGAACAGTCAGTCCTTGGCTACACAAAGAGAATATGTTGCAGTGTTGTATAGCAAAGTGCCCATTAGAATTTCCTTCCTAAAATGGCCATTCAAAAAACCTAATGAAAAAATGTTTTCCACTTTTGCTAGAATTTAGATTGCTTATTTTGGTCTGGGGGACAGATAATAAAGTTCGGCCACGTGTGTAACTTCGTGAAGAGTGGCCCACAAGTTCTAAGTTGGTTTTGGTGAAAAAACAACAACAAAAAAAAAACACACAAATTTGCTGTTTTTTTCTGAATGTTATTGTTAATACATTCTGAACAATGGACTGGAGGTTGCATTGGTAAAAAGTTTATTATATCATCAAACGCGCATATACAGGAATCATTCACAGATACAAAGATAAAGTTGATAATCGTGGAAGACGTACATAATAAAGCGTTCAATCGCTCTCAAATATTCTTAATTAAAATTTAAATTTCCCGCTATCTAATCAAACAAAACAAGCGTTACATTTTGATGACATTTTTTAATTATTTTTTACCCCCAATGATTGTTGTTTCGCAGCCTTCAGAGCTGATAATTCGCTTTCTTTTCCACTGGGACCAGGCTCAAACAGGTAATATTGAACTACCAGGACGCCTTCCCTCTGTAAGGCACTGCGAATTGCATTTGCCATAAGAGTTTGTATACGGTCCGATGAGAAAAATATAGCCACGCGATTGAATGCAAAAGCCCTCAGAATTTCAACATAAAAAGCGCCCGACCTTGCAGACGAAGACGTTGTCCTTGCGAAGGTTGAATACAAACTCTTATCAGATAACTTATCGCTCGTTGAACAGCAAGAGATCATTGGGAGGTTCCACTTGGCTGCAAGCAGTGCTCCGGTTTCAGCAATCACACTACATGCTGGGCCAAGAATGCATCAACAGGAGGATAGCTACTTCCGATCCACATCTCTGGAATAAGTGGCAATCCTACGGACTGTCTGCACTCAGTATCTGCCCAGGTAAAATACAATTTATGTCCTGCGTTATGAAATGTTGCAAAGGTCTGCTTATCCTTGTTGATTTCATTGACTGCTACTGAGATTGCTCCTCCTCCGTGGGATCCTAATGCGGCCCAACCGCCCCAAGGAAACAACACTCCTAAGAAGAAATCTTTAGCGTAACTGAGGGACAAATCAATTGGAAACTATAAGTACGTAAGATATTCCATGTGGAATGTAAAAATCGACTCCTTCTGCTTTAAGCTAATCGCGTTTCGGTGACAGAATTGATTTTGGAATTTGGATTTGGTTTTTGCTTTCGCCGATGCGAAGTCTAATTTGGTTTTGCATTGGGATAATTAAAAAAAAAAAGTATTCTGAAAACACCTTCGATACAGTATAGAAAACCAAACACTTGGCTACTTGCTACTACCTAACTACAGAACCTTGTTATGTTAAGTTGCTGCTCGTAATGTCTTCCTCTGAGTTTATTTCTTTGTCGCTAACAATACTTTATTTTTCTTTACCGTTATTTGCTTAAAGTTAATGGACTGTAATGTCACCATGTGTTTAATTTTTCTTAGAAATGGTGTATTAGCTAATAATGGCCTGTCAGACCTTTGTCAGATAAAGGGTCTTGAAGTATCGATCATATGGACTCTCTACCTGCTAGTGAATCGAAGCCTTAAAGTGCAAGGAGAGATTTCAAAAAACAATTTTTTCTTTGTTACAAAAATTGTGAGATTTCTATTTACTATAGGAGCAAATACTAAAGTCAGCCTATGTTTTCTATTAAAAATTAAGTCCATGAAAACGTCTTGTCTTTTGTTTTCACTTCACAGTGAGTTCTGGAAGCCAAATACAATGAAAAAATCTATATTGAGGCTCTTATGTATATAAAGTCACTACATTGAAAAATGCATGATTTCCCCAAAATCTCTCTCTCTCTCGCTCTCTATATATTATGAATATCGTGCAGGGTGTCCCTCAGAAAGAACGTTACCCTCCAAAAACGGCAAATTTTACTTACTTAGTCAACTTTATCCTTGGTTTAGTTTTTTTGTATATATGAAAAAATGTACTTTTTATGAAATTTGGGGGAAAAAACAACAAGAAAAAAATGTTGACAAAATAACCAAACAATGCATAGTTCCCTCAAAATGACGCAACCTACTTTGTCCACGGCTAGCATTAGCAGAGGAAACCATGGATGCAAATATTCCCCCGACATTAAAATGTGTAACACCCTCCTGGTCAATATGAGTCCAGAAAAACCCTAGCCAGCCCCACTTCTCCACTTCCTGATCACTCCTTCAGATGACATAGATCTAACGGTCATTGAATGCCTCGGCAATCAGAGCAAATTCAGGCGTCAATACCGTGAAAAGCTTTGGAGTAATACCCTAAACACAAATCCAAAAAACGGTTTGAACATCTTGATTGACCCCCCCCCCACAATTTTCTATCTACGGCATTTTCACAGTCTTAAATAAAATTGCGCGTCTCTCTCTCTCTATATATATATACAATTTTAAATTTACAACAACGATTTCCATTTCCTTTCTTTATATTCATTGTGGTCTGAAGTAAATAAGCTTAAAGACGCTTTATAATTTATGTTAACAGCATTTACATATGATCGCAATTGACTTCGCCTCTTCCCTTAAAAGGGCCTATGGGAAAAAGAAAATGGACGTAGTTACTGACCTCAGGAAAAAATATAACTTTGACAAAATTAAATAGCATCTGTGGGTTATAAGTTTCTTTTGAGCAGATACCAACATCTACAATATATTCTTAAAAAGACATTTTGATGGCAGGGGCGTGAAAGTTCTGTCTACTTTTTGGTCATTTTTTTTAAAATATATGCTCTTAATTTGAAGACGATTCAATAAAACAAAATAAAATTTTTAATTTTTGGTGATGTTCTTATGACCCCTCATGTGTAGTGTAAGTTTCATTTTAAAATTCGACCGCGGTGATATGGAACCCGCTTCAGGAACCAACGTGAGCGAAAACCCCCATAGGCCTAAAGTGTTTAAACGTATTTTAATTTTTGGTGATGTCTTCGGACCCCTCCGTTGTAGTGTAAGTTTCATTTTAAAATTCGACCCTTATGATAATGGAACCCGCTCAGAACCCAACGTGAGCGAAAACCCCCATAGGCCTAAAGTGTTTAAACGTATTTTAATTTCACATAACGCATTAAATTTTGAAAAAAATCATTAAATCAATTATGCATAAAATCGCCTTACAGGAGCAACTAATCGCCAAAAAGGGTCGAATTTCTAAAAACGGTAAGAAATTATGTTATTAAAAAGTAAGACGCGATAGATTATGGTAGGTGCTTGTTAACGGAAAATTCGTTTTTACTCAATCAAATATGCAACAGCTGCAATCTTATTATTTTGTGGCGTGAAATAAAAAGTACATACACTAAACTTGATACGCGTCATGTTGATCTTTTCTAATTCTAAATGATATTTCATCTAGTGTAATTTCATACTGTGGCAAAGGCCTATACGCGCATAACTTATGAATAAGGCAGCAAAAATGTTCAAAACGACTGCCGCAACAACAATATATAGAAACTACAAGAGCATCAGCAACCGCAGGCAGCAGCAGCAAAGTCCAGGTTGGTCCTACAGAATAACAGCAAGAGCAAGAACTCCAGCGGACTTATTGAAAGAGGATAACACACACAATACATACACAAACCAAACATGAATAGGAACAGCCAAATCCACCAAGACAAGTCACCATTGCACGGGTTTTAGATGGCACGCTGATCCTTTTTTAAAAGGCAGAAGATATGATAAGTACGCTAAAATGCAAGGGCTCTCATAGAAGCCAGACACAAGATGAAATTGGTCTTGCATCCATGCCAAGCGAAGGTACGGGAGGGGGGGGGGGCGGGACACAGTAAAAAGTCAAAAAAATCAGGAAACGGGAGAAAAAAGGAAAAAGGGGAAATTTTTTTTTTAAATTCAGAAGAAAAAACGGTTCGATTTTAGTTTGTTGCCTTTATGCACTCTAAATAAAGATGTGTATACTCTCGGAATTTGAGCACTCTAAACATCTCTTTCACAAAGTAGTCCGGGCGTGTGCAGCCAGTTACTTAGAAAAATTTACTATAGTTGTTTTTTTGTGGATTTGGCTTCCTTAGACCACCCATTATAAGAAATTAACTGATGACAGTCCATTAGAGTGAGGCCAATTTTAGATATTCGTACAAAACCAAAATGCCGCCAAAGCCAAATTTACCAGAAGGTTTGTGTTTTCTTAGGTAAAGCAGAGGAAAAACAATAGTTTATGGTATTAATGGGATGATAAAGGACACACGCTACATTACAGATTTCACGATGGCGGTTAATTATCAAGATGGACCCCCAAAACAAAAAATGGCCGCCCAAAATCCCATTTTGTGCAAATATCACCAACAAGATTTGTTTTGCCGTAGTATAAGCCTGGAAATGTAATCATTTTATGGATGACAGTTAACAGGAAGCCATGTCTATGAGTTATATTGTATTCACAGATATATTTCAAGATGGCGACCAAATACATGGATTGCCAAGGCTCCAAAGCATTACGTTGCAAATTTAACCGATTTCTGTTACAGGTGGTGGCTGAATGAACAAATAATTCAAGTTGGCAAATGTGCCATGAGTATAGAGTGTTTTCTTTAAATGGATGTTAAAAAATATCAAGATATTATAGAACAAATGCTAATAAGGGACCTCCAAAAGCAAAATTTGTGTGAAATATTACTGTTAAGTTTAATGTTTCCAGTCTATAAAGCCTCCTCTCGTGGTCTGTCAGTAAATGTTGGAACGTATCATGCATGACTACATCTCGTGGTCTTTTTTGGTGTTTTGTGTGTGTGTGAGTCCTTAAATTAGACATAATTCCCTGACCAGGGTTTCATTTTGAGATGTTGATGTTGTGTATGTAGCTCTGGTGTTCTTTCATCTGAAGTGTTTCTTGATCAAGGTTTCTTTTTTGGTATGAGTCCTTTCCATGTAGATCTTTTCCCTGACAATTTTTTTTGGTATGAGTCATTCAAGAGGAGCGCTCCCTCCATTTGTTTTTATACGAAAATCACTTAGTGAAAATCATCTCGTCACCTAGTACATTGACACTGTTCATATCAATTGTAATGGACAAACGATCTGTTGTTCACTGCAAAATGAATGCAACTCAGCATGGTACCCATCTAATGTCAGCAAACCTAGTTGCCAAACAATGTTAGTGAATTTATAGATATCCCATAATTTTTGTATTATATCGTACGTTATTTGACATGTTTGTTGGACAATATCAAAACAAGCAAATTCCCTCAAAATTGCCGGTTTTAAGTCATAAAAAAAATGATAATTCTTCTCATTATGGGTTAGTTAGCATTAACTTGGTCATTGATAGTGAGAATATGGATATGTTAGGACTATAAATCTCTTAAATCTATAAATGGCTGCATTTTTGCTCCCATATTAAAAAAAATCACGAGCGGACCCTGCTTGTATTTACAGGGGAAAGTGCTCCCGATCTAACAACACAAAATAGCGCTACCTCCGTTTTTTGTGGTGATCGTCAGGTTGCTAGTCATTTACTCTAGGGAACTTAGGGATATAGAAAACAAGACGTACAATCCCATGCAAGCGTTTAGTAATTTGGATAGGGCAATTGCATTCATTGGATAAATCAGTGAGTTAGCACACAGGCATCACTAAACTTTGGAGGTGATGGCCGTATTGTAAGGCTATTTAGAACCCCATTTTTTTCCAGCATTGTTATCACACACAGACCTCCTATTTTTTAAACTTTCCCTTTTAGAGACCTTATTTTTTTCGTTTGCAAATGTACCCACTGTCACCCAAAGACCCTATTTTGATAGTCGCAGGGCATGGCTCAAGAAGGACATTCCAGATGAGAAGCGGACAGTTGAGGGAATAAAGATCCCTGATGGCTGACAGTGTTAGATCTTGGGGTCTCAAATGCGAGATCATGAGGAATCCGTAGACAACACCAGAGATGAGGGTCTATATACTCGGGAGTTTTTAGGCATCAGTTGGTAAAGTAGTTAGGGCCCCTTGTGAGAGAAACATACGGTGGAAGAGAGTTACTCAAACTTCCTCTTAGGTGTTTCAGTGGGTAAATACATTGAGCTGATACTCTTGGCTTGACAATCCAATATATATGCATAGCTCTATTCTGGATATATTTGAAAAACATCGAGGTGGGACATAGTTAGTGGCATTGGAACTTTGGAATCTTCCTAAAATGCAGGGTGGGGAATGTAACATCATGTGTAACACAAGCTGTCTATAAGGTAAAAGACATTACAAGATATGTGTGGGTGTACGGTTCTTATCTATCTAGCGGCTGCAACCAAGATGCTGTTCACTGATGTAGCGCCAAATGTCCCAGTAGCATTAAGTTGGGGATGTCAGAGGGATCCTGCTGGCATGTCTCGAACAATCGCATCAATGTAGGTTTAAAGGGCCGACGACCCTGTTTGAGCATGGTACCCTCCAACAGCGATTAATTGATCAATCGCACAATAACAGTGACTGACCCAAAAATCGTGCTCGGCAATGGGCCAACGTAGATGATTTGGACGGGATATCGCCATATATTGTGCTTGGTCATGTAATCACTCCATTATGATAGGTTTTGTACTCGCATACGAAGCCCTGGTGTAGGTGTCATCCAGTTCATCCTGTAGTCTTTCTTATGGTCCAGGTCTCAGATATATAACAGGATCTCTCTACACAGGCTCTAAACGAACTTCAGCTTGGTAGAATTGGAGATAGCAGATTACCATAAGTGTTGTGGTAGTTATGGCAGGCATCCAGGCGGGGCCTTTGTGCGACAGGAAAGTCTTTTTTGTTCTGTTCTTGCTGTCGACATAGGTCACCGATTACTTGACAGTCCCTGATCTCTTTGTAGTGGGTACCGTCTTATGCAGGTTGATTGATTATCGTCCTCATGACGGTTAATATTCCGTTACTTTGCATTTAGATTTATGCATTTAGATGCAGCATTCTCAAGTGAGTAGATCTTGTGCACCAGATATCAGATCCGTGTTTTAGGCCTAGATCATCTGCGTATAGTCAAGGATGTGTGAGATGCTGACTTTGGCGAACGTCTAGAACGTCTTTGGGTATATCTAGTGTTGTGTTATATTTTGGTACAAGTCAACCTGAGTTTTGCTTTCCTTAAAAGAGCTTTATTCTTCCACAATCCGTGTCACGACTAGAGAGTCAACGATACCGATATCTATGCAAAAAATTTAATTAGCTCATTATCATGATCCAACCAGGAGTGTGTTGCTCCTGGCCTTCCAGTTCAATGTTCATACATTTATTCTAGCCTTTGTCAGTGTGGTTGCCTTTGCTGTCCATAAAAAAAAAAAACAAAACGGATCTGTGAATTGAAAAGACTGACGGTTGCTGTCGCATCTAGATAAGGAACTTTACTGGTGTTGTCGCGGTGGGGACATACATACAGATCCTCGCAGCTGAGATTACAGGTGTATTCCCCATATATCTTGTAGTAAGGGAGGCAAATGGGTTGGCGTCCTTACAGATCTCAATATAACAAGTTGAATGTTACTGAATATTTTCTCCAAGTAGTTCTGAAAGTGTGTATACTTGATGTATATCATAGTTGTTTATAACATTCGGAATTTTAGCTATTGCTTTTGATCTGTCATTTTAATAATTGGTATATAATTGCTCTGTTTTCTTTGCGACTAAAGGCATCTGCATTAAGCGCTTTTCAAGATTGTTATTATTACTATTATCTTGCCAATCTGACTGCACATCTAAAACTGCGTAATCTCGAAGAGTGAGCACCTTTAACGTGGTCCCTTGTTAAACATACATTGTCCCCTTGTGTTGTTAACATTTATGAGTAAGACGTCATTTTAATGCAATATGGAAGTAAAATGACAAGACATATATTAAATTGAGACCTCCAGGTCAACTAGAAACTTTTTGTATAGATCTTGGCATAACAAACAATATTGTAAGATCAATCCGATAATTTAAAAAAGAAGGGATCATTTTCATTAAAAAAATGGGTACTTTGGCGGGCCATTTTGTTTTCCGCTAAATATCTCAAAAAACGCTAATGCTGAGTATAGACTGTAGCAGTTTGATTCTCAACTAGATGGTCTATAAGCACTGAATTCTGTTGAGAAAAAAACTATAGTAAACATTTCTAAGTTAGAGCAAAAATCAGGAAATGGATTCCGGAATCTAAAGCACACACGTTAAGTTAATAAGCTGTGTGTTTGCCACCCACAAATGGCGGCATAAATGCCAAGGATTTGGGATTTCTAGGCTCTGTGGGTTCTGTTCAGGAATTCGTTATATAAGTCAGGTCATTACAACCCTTGTACAAGTCAAATAATATAAGCCCATTTCCTGGCCAATTTCGCAATTGACGTTGTTACATTTTATAAATTTACGCGTTCCCATTTTATAAATACGTATTCGTTTTCGTGCGAAATTAAACGCGTAATGTATTATTTCATTTCAATAAGCAAAACGTCATTCAATTTCGATAAAGGAGCATTCGACCGCATAGAATGGTCGGCCAATTACGTAACTAGCTCAATCGATTTCAATCGAATTAGATTTGACATTGAATCAAATATATTTTGATTGATGATTGGATTTGATGATGGTGATGATGATGATTAAACTTTGCTGCTGATGACGATGACGGATGACGACGACGACGGACGATGTGATGACGGATGACGAGATGGTTGATGGTGGTTGTGATGATGTGATGGACCGCTCAGCAGTTAAAAACGTAGCGTATATTACATTTTTTAATAGACCGTATCAATAGCCAGCCATGTGGTGGAAGATAGACGCATTCCAACACTAAAATACATTAACCTGTCAATGATCCCTGTGCAATCGCTACATAAACATGGATAGTTGACAGCTTGAAGTATTGTAGTCCTGGAATGTGGTCCTCTTGTCCACCAACATGGCCGGTGACTGACGTCATATTGAATACGGTCTATGGCCGGTGAAGTTATTATAGTTAGAATAGGGTAATATCACCGAACTGTCAGGTAACCTCTAAACCAGTTGATATGATATAATGAAATATGTTAGTCAGTAGTAAATCATTTCTTTTCTAGCAGCAAATAATCAACCAAAAAGCACTGTTATACCATGTAAGCAATAAGGTGAGAAATTAAAGATATTCTAGGGATTATAATGTCATTGTAATTATAACTATACTTGTGGAATAATCAGTTTGACGATTGAAATTCCTTACTTCTACATGGTGAGTCAAAAAAAAAAACTTGACCCTGATTGTGTCCTCCCTTTTGACTTTTTAATAACCTATTCTTAACTATTTGGTATCATCTGAATGAAAGCGGATTGATTATATTTACTTACGCATTCACATTCGTTAGGTATAGACCGAAGTACAGTCGTTTGAATCAAGTAGTCGGTTTTCTACTTCTGTCCACGGATTTCACATTGAAATCAAACGGCGGTCGTTCAGCGAAGGAAATCAGGTATCCAGAAGAAGATCGGGCTATTTATTCGCTGCAGATTCTTGATTCGAAAGACTGTAGCTCGGCCTATACTTAACCGATTGGACATTTGATCTTGCAGCAAATTAAGAGAATAATGAAATAAGTTTCCATCAGATACAGTTAACATATGTTATATATTTATTATTAAAAATTCAAAACCGGCGGACACATCAGGGTCAATTTTTTGACTCAACCCCTGTACATTAGTTTGACTGAATAAGTACGAAACCTATAGAAGGCTATTTTCGAATGTTTATAAAACAAGTGTGCTTATGTAAGGTTCATAACCAACAAAGGCGTTGTATATATATTTTTGTCAATTAAAGCGGGTGAGTGAATACAAATTATCGTCAGAATCAGTAAAATCTCAAAGCACTATCAGTGACCTTTTAACAATTGACAGGATAATATGAAATGTGCCTGCAGTGTGAAATCTACTGGAAATTATACGAATACCAGGAATAAAAGGATTTACGTACTAGAACGATATTTTAATCTATTATTTTTTTTTTCCCCCCCCCCCCCCCCCCGGTAAGGGTAACTTTGGACGGTTTGGGAAGTTATTAGTTATTCTAGCTTAAAGATGTACAGATTTTGACGCTGTTCACGGAATCAGAGGACTTGGAATGGGTCTACACCAGTAGATCATCCAGTTTTTGCTTTGATACCTTGTCTGTAAACCTTCAAGTTTTTAAAAAAAGGGAGGAAAATCGTCAAACTATTTCAATATTTTCAAACCAATAGCCAAATTATTGAGCTTATACCCAAAATATGAAACATGTTCGGAATGTTTGAAAATTGTCACAATATCTTTCGCTAGGAAAGGAATGCAACTAGTGTAGGCATTTTCATTCTAAATATTGTTTCGGATTTTTCTATTCAAGGCAAAGCGTTTCAATTAATTTTACGAAAAAATAGGGGTGTGTATCAGGGGTGTGGCACTGATTATCATTCATCACACGCAAACCCAATCGTCAAGAAACACAAATTAAATTGGATGTCTGACGTTTTTAAGCGTCACAACCTGCCAAACAGGTCCGATTTCTTCTTGAAATGTTTTTCTACGCGATATTTATGAGTTTGTATCATGATCCACTGTAGAGGACAAGCTCATTTTTGGCCTTGTCATTCCTTAGCCGAGGGGATACAACTATCCCCGTCATACATGTAGTAGGACCATTACTGTACTGAAGATTTTAAAACAAGACCGTTTTGCAACTTGCATTGCGTACACTAAAACCACGTATTCAGGCTATATTAAACACATACATGAACCAGCAAGCCCATGTATCTCGAAATGGGAACAGGGGTTCAGATTTTCACAATTTCACCCCAAGGAAGATACTACTATATCATGGAAATGACATAATTTGGTTGGGTTTTATCAAGAAATGCCGTACCTGTAACGCACAAGAAAGGTGACATTAAAAAGGCTTATTTAATAAAAACAGCTATGGTATGTACCTTTGTTGTGCATGTTAGGTTACTTTTCTTAATAAACTGAACCTGAACTGCTTGAATGAAAGCAAATCCCTAAACAGCTGGGGTTCAAATAGTGTGCCACCGCATCTATCATTTGCGTTAGAGTATAATTTCAGAGTGTGTCAGATATACATGTTCTCACCAGAAGCTGCAGTTGGAGCGAACATAAGGTGCCATCAAAAAATATTGTTTTCATATGTTCGCTTTGGATGTAATTTATAGGATACTCAAATTCCTTTTGTTTTGAAATTTATTTCATAATTTTAATTTTTTGTGCACGTTGAGTAGAAACGGGTTTATTTAGCCTGCGTATTTTGTTCTGCCATACTCTAATTTTGCATTTTCCTCACTATACTCTATCAGTTGATAAGACTGAATAAAAAAAATTTTTTGAATAAATTTATTTTGTTCATTTTCAGCACTGGTGGCTGGCATCATGCCGCAGACTGAAACAGAAAAATTCAGAAAATTTGGAAGCATTAAAAATATGGTGGCGATTCACATTCCAGGGAGGTGGGGACGAGGTTAAGTTAAGAGTATTGTTTGGCAACAGTCAGTTGTCGTTGTATATTACTATTGGCGAGTGGGAATGTTTGTACTTGGGGGGGTAGTCATTAAGCGAGTTCCAATAGGGTGATGTTACTTAATTATTGGAGAGTTAGATTATGGCACAAAGTTTGGCGATGTGGCGTCTTTGTTGAGTATTGGGTTTTCGGTTATGGTTGAACCCTACAGAATTGAAGGCCTCTTTGTAGAGTTTTACCAATGTGTGTGAGTTATTAAAGCGGTATTGCAAGAGTTGGTTTGGTAAACATTTTGGTTTGGTGTGTTACGAAGAAATTATAAAAAAGAGATGGGGTGTACTTGGTCAAGTATAGGCGAGGGAGGTAGTTTAGAGGGGTGATATTATGGTATGGTGAGTTGTCACCTTCACAGCAGAAAGTCAGAAAGTAGTTGAGGAACCTAATTTCGTATATTGAAAGTAATGTTGGGAAGAAGAAGCAAACAAGAAAATTATGTGGTAACTCGCCATATTAAACTAATCGAAATAACATGCCCTAATTTAAATTCTCTGAAGGTAACAACTCCAACAGATTTTAAACTCTCAAAATGACTAACCACTTCACGTACAAAACATTTACACTAATCACTACAATACGCTACATCACAGCGTTGCCTATTTAATTCTTCCAATGCGTTGCTTTTGAAGTGACAACACCGAATTTTAATCTCCAAAAAATCTACCTCTTTTAAGTACTAAACACATTCACACATGACTTTCCGTCGATTGATTTATTCGTCGGTTAATATTCTTATATTAGGTTCTCATTACATAAAGCATATTTCAGAATCCTACACTGTGCAAATAAATTTGCCAGGGAACATAATTCATAATTCTAAAAAAAACATGCCATATTCATTTGTATGTCTGGTAGTTAGTTAGCTGTAGTATAAAGTCTAATGGCGGCGCCCATGGGCAAGGGACGAATTTTTGTATTCGTATTAATAAAGTCGATCAACTGATTATAGCTTTGTCACCCATAGTATTATTAAGCGCCGATCACGTTGTGTTGGCATATGGCTACTGACTGATGGAAAACATTTTATATCCCAACCTGAATGTGATGAACATGCTTTAAGTAATTTTCAAAAAAATACATATTTCATTCATTTACGTCGAGACCATGGGATCAGTGTTCTTGTAATTGTATGCCGAATTTTAAACTTTTCCTACGACAAAGAATAGAAAAATGGGGCTTTCGTCTTAAGATTATTCTAAAATATTAGAGTGCCTACTTTGGTACGCTCCACTGCCTTGCAATATCAATATACGATAACAGACTCTAAGATTCCTTTATCTCTAACAGCTTCAAAGGCAACATAGTCTGTAATGTCAAACCAGAAGGGCAAAAGAGTAAGCGATTCCGGAAGCTGCGCAAGGCCGAGTCCAGATTGATTCAGATCCTGTGCAAATAGCAACTCGCTCCATAACCCAAACGCCCCTGCATTATTCCTATAAACATTGGAGCTACAAAAATGAGTGGTCCAGTGGTCGAGCACAGCAAATGTCGGATATAGAGATTTATCGGACATT
>JAMKCH010016496.1:0-82010 GCA_023653785.1 Ophioderma brevispina
ATGCAGCCAGAATTCCTAGAAGTAAGTCTTCAAAATCCCATGACAGCCAGGATCCTAGAAGTAAGTCTTCAAAATCCCATGACAGCCAGAATTCCTAGTAAAGTAAGTCTGTAAAATCTCATGACAGCCAGAATTCTAGAAGTAAGTCTTTAAAATCCCATGACAGCCAGAATTCCTAGAAGTTTAGTCTTTAAAATCCCATGACAGCCAGAATCTTAGAAGCAAGTCTTTAAAGTGACAGTAGGAGATTTTTTAGGATATGAATTTCTCTCAAATTTCACTGGATCGGTTGTAGACCACCCTCCGAGAACGTGGAAGGTTTATTGGACAAACAGGTTGCAAAAGAAAACCGCAAACCTTTGTTTGAACGTGCTGCTATCGTAATCTTCCCCATAGAAAAGAAAACATGCTTGACTTTCTGTCGTGCACGATAGAAACTACTAAATCATCATCTTATACATAAAGAAGGGCGTATTCGGCTTATCCACTTCAGGTGAGATCTCATACATTGGTAAGCATTCCAAATATGAAAAAACCTAGGTTCGAGGAAAAATTGGGGGCGGCTTCTTTCTGGAAATCTCCGCATGTCTCTTTAAAATCCCAGTGAGATATTGGGTAAGGTACCAACTAAGTACCAATATCTGACAATGAGAGTGTGTATGGCCCACAGGATTTTGTCTTGGGAGGAGGGCAGGGAGTGCCCCATCTGGCAAAAGGACATCGCGATAAGGAATGGAGGACGCCCTCTGTAGATTTCATGAAAGCAGATGAACTTGACATTCGCATTGTAACGGGCACAATGTCAAAGTTTTTTAAAAAAAAAAAAAAAAAATCCCACTTTACATAAATTCCCCTAAAAGACGGTTTTTATGTAAAATATAATACAGGCTTTAATGGGTAACTGAAATTTCAAAATATAACCCTTTCCCCCCCCAAGAACCACCGATGCCGCTTTGCAAGGATGTGCGTTATATTATTAAGCAATTTATATAGAGTGGCATTCTGGTTATTGGGGGGGAAAGACAGTCATTTTTGCGATTTTTGTTTGCTGGGGGGCTGAACCACTAAATGAATTGCCCTAAACAACAACAACATAACATACATACCATGCCACATCACTATGTGGTAATGTATGCAATCTTACAAGGGCTCAGTTCAGAAGCTTTCAATGGGCACATGTAACGACAGCTGACCTTGAATATCCTGGGTATCATTAAAGCATACTAAATACAAGGTGAGGTATTTGTTTTCAAGACAATGGTGAAGGAAAGCTATTGAACTGCGCTATGGAATTGTGATTTTATGAGCTCATAGCGCTAGCTAGCTTGCTCATGATATAAAGAGCGCGTCATGGGCCATGTGTTGTATTCCGAGTCTGCTTGTGTGAAGGAAGACAGTTATATATCCAAATATCCGTAGCATAAGCTAATGGTATTTGGTATTTGTTATTAGGGCTGCCTGTTGTAGCCTCTTTGGTAGCTATAAAGAACCAAAAGGCATGTATATACGTCACTACAAGCTCTATAACAAAAGGCAGTATGCAAATCTCCTGTTTCTTTTGAGTAAAAATGGTCATTGGAATGGAGGAATACTCTAAGCTTTGCTTTTTCCAGAGAGCATGTCCCTGAAACTTTTTCAACTTTTTGTCATTTTTTTTCTTGATACAATGTATTGTGGGGATAAAAACACATTGCTATATGTTAAAGTATTGTAAAACACCAACTCAAACTTGAATGGGGAAATATAACTATTATGATTAATAGAGGGGCCCCCTTCTCTCCTTATCCCGGCGATGGTCCTTTATTGGCCATTCGCCCCTTTGACATTTGTCCTTTTTTGCCAGAGAGCTTGCCCCCTGCTGATTTTCTTGCTAAAACAGCAGGACTACCACCTCTTAGGAAAATGTTTTTTTACACAAAAGGTTGGTTACGAGATTGAAATTATTTAGAAAATACATCCCCAATCAACTAAAGTCCCTGAAGTATATCCCTCCCCATTAGCTGATGTCCCTATCAATGACGCAGCATATCCCTGAAATGCTGCCCCCACTGAAACAAATATGAAAGGGGATGGCCCGAGGTAAGTATTGAAGTTTTCATCTTGAAATAATAATATTGTTTGCTTCTGTATAACGCGCGACAAATCCCCGAAGTGGCTCAGGGCGCCGCTGTTGAGCGCCTTAGGCTGCTACAACAAACGAGTTAACCATAAAACGACAAGGAAGGCATTATGGAAGAAGTCTTATTTATGTTATGTCAGGAGGAAACCGAATACTTGGAGAGAACCTGCGAGGACGGATAAGGATCGGCAACCAAATTCCCGTACGACACAGGCTCCACTGGGGATTGAACCCGGGCCGCATTGGTGAAAGGCTAGTGGATAAGCCACTACACCATCCCGCACTCGCCTTCACCGCCAAAAACCCTATCTGTAAAAGATTTAGCGTCAGATATTTCAAATCTGTTTGATGCGAGAGCTAAAACCGGATTTTTGTAGCCCCATAGAGTACTGTGTAAAATTAATAATTGGTCGACCACCAAATGGGGTCATTTTCGCTCATAACTTCCAAACCAAACACCTTTGGCTCTAATTTCACAGGGTAAATGAGAAAACTAGTAGCTTCTTCTGATAACCAAATGTTGCGCACTTCGTTAAAATCTGGGCTCGGGGAACAAGGCTATTATCCGATCGGGCATTGTGGACCCTTAATAAATGTGTCCCTGCTGGTGTGTGTGTGTGGTGGGGGGGGAGTGTTTTACAGAGGTCAAAAGTTTAAAAAACGCTGTAAACCTGAAAGCATTCTGTGAGTGATGTTTGGGGCTTATCAGTATGGTAATGTCCAGAACAGAAGCATGGTTACCAGGATGCTCCCAAGTACATAACTTTTGGTAGTTCTTCCAGAAAAAAAAAAACATTGTAGGTTTGATTGTTTGCTCAAATATAATGATGGTAGTCTTAGGATAGTGTCAGATGCATCCTAATAGGCATAAAGGTATTAACGTATTTAGAGTTCCTTGGATTTGCAATTGACTCCCTTTGACCCTGCTAGAAGCTTAAGTGGTTTCTGAAATGCCTGCCATTTCACACCCCACTTTCTGCCTTATTTGGGTACATCATATTAGATTCAGGTTTTCTTGTCACCAGCTATTCTCACAACCCGGCTAGACCTATTAAAATCATACAAAAAATAGAAAATTATCTGGTACCACCCTTACCCACATCCTGTGGTACTAATCTCCATAACCCATGAGGGCTTTCTTTCTTCTTTCTTATTCTTCCCCTTCCTTGTTATAGTTTACACGTATTGGTTCGGTCCGTTGTTTGTTTAAATGTTGCAATTGGCGCTGTATTAGCTGCGCTGTATTAGCTGCTGTATAAGTTATAGCATTTCTCTTTCCTCACCTTTTCTTCAACCTTTCTTTCAATCTATTTTTTAAATAAATTATATTATTTATTAGTTTCACTCTGTAGTAAAAATGTCACTGTTAAAGGGATTAGCAGCGATTTGCTAATCCGAAGCATCGAAAAAAAAAATCATCAAAATTCATATTTTTGTATTTTTAGTACTGGCATGGATATGCACAATAACCTAGCAAGTGGTTGGCTTGAAATCCTGTATTTAGGGCAAGGCATCACTTTTTATCTGATTCTGTACTTTTTCTATACGTGCGTATGCAAAATTCCTACTTGAGATCAAAAGAACCTTTCCCGGTGAATATCCCAGATTCTAAAGTCGTGAAATTGTTCACCATTATCAATGCGGTTTTGACCTATATCAAACACAAATATTATTGATGTTTTTTATTCTGTACTGGTGTAAACCACAATCACTTTTTGCGTAATGTTGAGAGCCATCGCTGTACTTCCTATTTTTTGGCGGAGACTGTAATGGACAAAGTCCCCTCCTCAAATACTTCTTCCATTTTTAACTATTTGGTGGTTTGATTTCTACTTAAAGCAGTTTATATGGAATTGTACAAAATGATTTAAAGTAAAATAATGTATTTCCACATTTTTCGATTCTCCTCCTCTCCCGAATTATCGCTGCTAATCCCTTTAAATTTGGGGCCATGGCCCGTTGGTACCCTGGATAGACCCTTGTAATCATGAAGGTATTAATGTCCATAAACATTGAATCTAGAATATAAAAAACCAAGAGGGGAATCGCGTGTATATTGTGGATAAGCCCACGCCCGAACCGATTTCCTCCTCTCTCACATACAGCGCGCCTTGTTTGTTGCTGTTGCGTAAGCACTCGCGTGTCGGCCCTGTTGAGGCCGCCCGCACACGCACCTACAAATCTGTTCGTCACGCGTTATGTTTATCCGTGTTGCTTTCCCCAGTCATTCCATTGTCTGATCGCCGATTTTTCTTTTCATTTCTGCAATATTATGCGAAAACCAATCGAAGAAGAAACCATGCATCTAAAAAGATTCCTGCGTATCTAATGCACAAAAGTCTCCTGATGACCCCTGTACATTTTGCTTAGGAAGATATTTGAGGAGTTGAGTGATAGCATTTGGCATCAGTTGGTTATTGTTTTTTTTCAACTCACTTATGTGACGAATGTAAAATACGGCGTGTCATCTAACTAGCATTAAGGACTTTTCCCAAATACACGATGTAAACCAAATATTGTGGTTCCCAAAACTATGTTAATGAAGTGCGTATGCTCATTATAATACTTTTGGGCACCTTGGTTTTGGTTACTCCGTTTGTGGAGAATCCGCTTGTCTATCTTTATAAGTCATTGGTCCATAAATCATTTCAATAGGTTCCTGTTGAGGAAACAGTTGAAGAATTGTTGAAGAAAGCACACAAGGAGGAGTCCTTCTCCGTCATGACAGCTGAGAGGTGCTATGGCGAAGCACTGCAGTTTTCAATGAACAAACTTGGCGACGATCATCCAGTCTACTTCAAGGTATGAGCAGTTTGTCAATTTGTAGATACTATAACTATGAGAAATGTTTGCCCAGATGTGGGGAGAGTGTGGTTCACTGGGTGATGAATGTCATAGTTGAAATCCCAGGAGTACTGCATGCTGGATGCAATAATAATCAGTTTTTATATAGCACTTATCACTCCTGCCCAGCAGGGTACCCCAGGGGTGTGAAATCTCTTCGTTTAAGAGAATTTCCTCAATTTTGAAATTTTTTTAGTGCCAAAATTTTAGCTTTTTCTTTGATTTTCAGCCTGTTTTTGGCATTTTTACTCCTCCCCCCTTTTCCTCTTTTTTTGTCCATGGCCTCTCACACCCCTGGTACCCGCCCTGCCTGCAGTGCACTTTCTCTATGGACAAACTGCACCTCAGAAGCACAAGGTGTTAATTGTGTGTAATGGGGCAACAGAGGATTGAAAACACCTCGTCCTTTGGAGAGGACATGTGATGTACTTAGACTCTATTGAAAGAGACAAACATTTAAAAACCTTGTCCTTGGAGAGGACATGTGTGTGATAGGGACTCTATTGAAGAGGACAGAAAGAAAACATTTAAAACACCGTGTCTTTTGGAGAGGACATGTGATGTATTTAAACTCTATTGAATGGGCCAACAAAGAAGAAGACACATTTAAAACACTGTCCTTTGGAGAGGACATGTGATGTGCTTAGACTCTATTGAATTGGGCAAAGAAACATTTAAAACACATTGTCTTGGAAGCGGACCTGTGATGTACTTAACTCTATTGAATGAGACAAAGAAAGAAAACATTTAAAACACCTCGTCCTTTGGAGAGGATATGTGATGTGCTTAGACTTATTGAATGAGACAAAGAAACATTTAATTAAAACACCTTGTCCTTGGAGGAGAGGACATGTGATTTTACTTAGACTCTATTGAATTGGACAAAGGAAAACTTTCAAACACCTTGTCCTTTGGAGGAGAGGAACATGTTATTTAACCATAGACGTATATTAATGGGGTAAAGAAAACCTTCTTGTCCTTTGGAGGAGCCAAGGGTCTTCCTTGAAGCATATTTGATGTGGTTTGGTATGGGTTGGGATCCCTGGCTCCTCCGGTGCTTTTTTTGCTTTGCGGTAGTTTCTCGTCCGGGTGGCATGGGTGGGGGTTGTGGTTGTTGGTTTGGTTTTGGGGGGGAGTTTTTTTCTGGAAATGTTCTCGTCTCTCTTTGCCAGATCTTATATAAACAAAAGTTGCCAGTCAGAAGAATTAACGATATTTGTATAGAACATCGGATCGGGGGGCCGATTTTGCAAAACGGCAGGAATCGATCGGCAAAAATACATCAGAGCCTGCCGATTCTCAGGCGATGTATTGAATGAAAGAAAAGGGACCAAAGGCAAAATAGGGAATTGTTTATAGTTTTTAAGTAGGAAACATGGAACAAGAGCTGCTCAAAAAGTTAACCTATTCTCCGAAATCCTCTGGGAACTTGTAGCAAAGTAAACTACACAGATTTTTTATTAATTATAATCATCATTGCCACTTCCTAAGTTAAAAAAGGGCAAACCCAGTGTGTCTTTAATATAGGGGCAAATCATCGCGTCATATGCGGTGGATCGGCCGATACTACAAAAAGAATATCACCCATCGGATCGGCAGGAGGGAAACCCGGATCGGTTAATCTATAGTTGCCAGAATTTACACATGCTATAATTGTTTATACTCATATCATATAATATCACCATGTCTAATGGTTGCAAAGTTACAGCATCAAAATAGGTCACTGTTGCTCGGAAACCATCTAAACATTTAAAACTGACTCTTTTTTGCAAGGTCGTATGCAAATCTATGGTTCTACCGCTTGATTACAATATATCTTGATTTTATGATAGGTGCTTTGCTAGACATGTAGCAAAATTCTACTATGATGTTCAGGGTGATCCAGGAAAAGGTGGAGAATGCTTTGACGAACATCTGGCAAAGTGTAAGGATACTTAGAGGTTTATGAGTCAATTCTATCACTTTGTGTTTCATCTCTTCATATTATTAATGAAAAGAGAAGTTAAAAAAAAACTATCCTGCCTAGAAACCGTGAGCGTAGCCCCTTTCACTTCTAGATCATCAAAGTACGCCGTTGAGAATGCTCAGTAACACACTTCCGTTTCTTGCAAAAGGTGCATCTTAAAGGCGGAATTCATGATCTACAGCCGCGTCCCCCGACTTTCTTAACCAAAAAAGTTAGGATTTTCCTTACATCTATCCCTTCTCTATTATCCTTTCATCCGCTGTCACGCCTTCCTCAATCCCCCCCTTTTGTCATCGGCCTCCCCTCTCCCCTCTTAGCCCTTCTCTTCTTACTCCCCTACTTCTTACCTTATATCATCTGAAGCGGTGGTCTAAATTAAAAGTATATGTGCCTAAATCATTAGTGCCAAAGTCAATCTGTTTTCTAGAAGAAATTTGTAATTTGTATTTTCTATCAATAAAATGGACAGACGTTTACACACAGTGGCCTATGGGGAGCATATGATGCAAAATTTGCGCCATAATCAAAATTGCACAGCACAAGTCACTTCTCAAAACTTTTCTTTTCTCTTGATTGTTTTTGTATTGTGTCATGTGGTTTGATGTATCCTTCAGCAAAGGAGGCATTATACAGGCGTGTATTATTATATTATAAATATTATATATGTAATCTTGCTGAAAGGTGAACAAGAAACTCAAAAAAATATGTGTTTCTTTGTTTCTGGATAAGTCAGATTCTTATCAAAGCAGCAGTTACTGGACTTTATTAGCTTTATTTTTTTTATTGATGAAAAAAAAAGCTTGTGCCCTTACACATGTTGAAAAATGTGCCTTGATGCCCTTTTCCAATTGCTAAATTTCCTTCATGCGATTGCCATTTAAAGGATTTTTAATTGTCCCTTAAGGTCCAGGACATGCTTTAAACATACTTAACCTACCACCAAAAAAGGTTTATTTCATAGTAGTATGGTATAAATGTAAAAATCTGCATGAAGCAGTAATTGAGAAAACGTTATATTGATAAAATTGGGCATAATACATCATGTGTTGTGACAAGTTTCAAAGGAAATTCCAAAACGAAAGTGATTATCGCCCGCTGACAGCGAGAACCGGAAGTGACGCACCCGGGAGTAACAAAAGACGCGATGCGTAACGCGTAATGATCGTCATCGTGGAAACGGACGTCGCGGGGCCCGTTTCTTGATACGGACAGAGTTGAATT
Source organism: Ophioderma brevispina (assembly GCA_023653785.1). NCBI lineage: Eukaryota > Metazoa > Echinodermata > Ophiuroidea > Amphilepidida > Ophiodermatidae > Ophioderma > Ophioderma brevispina. The sequence continues at coordinate 8,151 of JAMKCH010016496.1, forward strand.
CTCGCGGGGATATGACGTCGTAAGTGTTGTTCATATGGCATATTTTTTTTGGTGCTGCCATTAAAGTACGAAAAATAATGTGCTGTATTGTCGAGGGTGTCACAGGCGGCCACGTACCGACAAGGGACTCGAACAGAATAGCTTAGTCAAGTTCTCGGACAACAGAACGACAAGGAAGAGATATCTGGAGTGTGCGGGGCGGTTATCCCACGTGTCGCGCTTTGTTTCAAAATGTTACTCTGACGTCATTAACGGGGTCAAATCCACCCAGCATTTGATAAGGTTCGGAAGAAAACAGGAGAAGGCCCTGTCAGTAGGCTATTTATCCTTGAAATTTAAAACTTTCACCGAGCTGTTACTTTAAAAATCGTGTTGCGATATGATCAGGAACTGTGAGGGACGAAAGTAGAAATTAAGAAAGTTTTACTCAGCCGTTCCATGGACCTTTCAAAACGGCCTCCCCCCCCCCCATCATGGCGTCATTATTTGCACCCTGTGAAAAATGACCGTAAAATATCAATTGACATTTACATGGCACTGGAAAAGTCTGGATTTGGGTAGGTGCAGGAAAAAACTAGCACGACTGTGCTTCGAAAGCACGAGTGTATATCATTGCGGTGGCAATTTGCTGAGCACTGACGAACTTTGACCCCAGGTTGTATACACCACAAAGGGTTAGGGTAGTGTTTCTTCTGGTCAACACTATAGTGATCTAAGCAAGTGATTGTGGCGCTAGAGGGAATGAAGATTTTCAAAGATGCCCCTTTAATTGCCCAGGTAACCTTTGCCCCCAATATGTGAACACCTGTGGGCCTAGGGGTCGGAGTTCTTCTGGCCAAGACTGGTGATTATAGCAAAGCAGGGTTATATATTGTAAAATAATTTAATAAATTTTAAATAAGAAAGATATATATTATATTGAGTTTCAACTCAATCCAAGAGGTCAGGGATTTGACCTTTGGAGCTCTCAACGGGACCCCTGCGGTCACGAATAGGGTCCTGCTGCCAATTTCTGTTGTATTTACGATATCCGAGGATTATTCAGGATGATTCCTGTCAAATTTCAGTTTTCATCGGAGCTTGTTTGTAAATTTTGACCTTTGACCTTGAACTTGGACCTTTGGGGTGAGGACTAGCATAGACCTCTTCTACTAGTAATGTTACATCACCGTAGTAATAACGGGGCTTATCTTTTTTATCTTATTTTTAACATTTTTGGGAAAATTGACCTTTTGACCCCTTAAGACTTTATCCTGGTATAAACAAAAACCGAGGACACAACAAAAAGGCATTGTTCCAATACAAAATTAAAAAATTCTACTATGCTTAGATTCTGGAGATAAAATTTCTTGAACTTATTGACCTTAAAACAAGAAATGACCTAAAGACCTTTGACCTCCAAAATAAAAATTACCTATGCATTGACACCAGGTATCATGAATGCATATCTGAAGTTAAGTCCACTGTACTATGTTTGACTTTTGAGATACAAAAAATTTTGAATATTTTGGAATATTTTGATTTTGGACGGAAGGGACCCCTTAATGGACCTTGATCCTGAAATTGTGGGCACACCCAAAGACCCCTGCCTAGTAACAAACATGTGCTCTAATGACGTTACTCTGTTACGTAAATTGTTAGGACAGCGATTTTTTGAATATTTTTCAAATTTTGATTTCAAACCGGATGACCCCCTTAAGGACCCTGCACTCTCTATCCCTGAACCACCATATATAATGAAGCCAGGGTAGGGTTCCTCTGAACCAGTTGGTTGATATCGGCGTATTGCTGTAGAAGAAGATATTTTTGACAATTAAATTTACTATTTGAAGCCTGGTGGCCAGTTCAAAGGTCAGACAGGGGTCCATGTCATATGGACATAACTGGGGGACGGGTCAGGGTGTAGATGATTTGATGTTAAGTCTAGTCTAAATACGTCAAATGATGACTGAACAGACGCAGTTGATCGTGGGCCAAGAAGAAGAAGAAAGATAAGAAAGAAGAAGAAAACCCATCAAAACAGAACAAGACGGATGACGGGCGTCTTGTAACTAGAGACTTTTTGTGCTCAAAGAGCACGGACCTTAAGCGTGGATTTTTGCGGCATTGGTATATTTGACCTTTTACCCTTTAATCATTAGTCACATAACAGGGTCACTGTAGACTTAGACTTATTTCATCTTTCAGTAATTCATCAAGTGGTATATGGTATTATGTTGCCCAAATTGGCATTTTAATATTTGGCATATTTTGACCTTTTGACCCTAAACAATGGGCAAGAAAGCGGTGTCATTGTGGACTCTTTTTCATCATTCATCGATGCCATCACATCAGCATAATTAGATAGTCAATGAAAGGCTTTTTTCAGATTGACCCCATAGAGGACACACATTGACCTTGACCCATGTTGTGAGCACATTCATAGAGTTTATCCAGTGGTATTTGTGACCAAATATGACATTAACATAAATTTGGTTGATGAGTTATAGGGTTTTTGCATATTAAGTAGCTCATTTGCATAGCTTACAGATGACCCTTGGAGCCAATATTCTGTCATATGATTTCGTCTCAACACTATCCGCAACTTCTTGCACAACATAATACCTATCCAACGTCTATCGTTTTTGAGATATAGTATTTTTGCATATTAATAGATATGGCCGCCATTTTGAATGTTAGTGAACTTCGATCGTTTATCTGTGCACATCCTATATCACTATGATTCATATGTAAACAATAAAAAAAATAAAAAAAATAAAAAAAATAAAAAAAATAAAAAAAATGCCAATTTTGAGCAGGTTTCTTTCACATTTAAAACTATACAGAGGAAATACAAACAATAACCCAAAGTACAAGCTGAATCACCAAGAAACCAAATTTTGAAATTATGATGACCAGAAAAATTTGTAGTTTACGAATCACCAAATTGCCCGTGGTCAGACGGCAACCCAAGATTCTATATAGTCGCCAAAGCTAGTTAATTTGCAAATCGATGTGAAGTTGCTGAACGCGGAGTAAAATTTCCTTAAATTCATGTCCAAATGCCGCTTAGTTGAGAAAACCTACCAGTCTACCATGTCAATCTATGAAATTTTATCAATTTCTTAATATAAACTAGTGCATTTTTCAGAATTTTAAAGCACTTTTTCCAGATGCCCTGCAAGAAAGTAGTCCACCAAGATTTTTTGAGCCTTAAGGCAGCCAGGTTAGTGGTGTATAACCTTTAGGATTCTCTGTGTGAACAAATTTGAATCCTCTTATTAGCATGTGGTCTGTAGGACAAGTAGGCTTTTAACGATTTTTACAAAATGGCAGGCTATTCGGTACATGACCTTGACCCCATATGAGTACACCCCATATGAACCTTGGGTCAGCGGTTCTTATGACCAACTTTGATATATAAAAGTGGATCGATTAAGCCCAAAATTAATTGGTCGAGCTATGAGTGGAAAAAATTGGCGAGACACAGTCGAGGCCCAATATTTTAAAAACCTAGTGATGACCTTAATATTGGGGGCAATTCAGCCAATTTTATCATTATCATGTTTTTGATCCGATTATTTCACACACTTGGACTCCTTAAAAATGATCATGGTGAGATAGGGTATGCCGTTTGGTACTAGTAGGGATTATAAGGAGCATTGGAAAACAAAAAGAAGAATCAGACAGAAGAATCAGAGAAGAAGAAATGACTGGAATAAAGGACCTTAGTCGTTGCACGACTAAGGTTAAGGAAAAAAAAAGAAGAAAGAAAAGAAATCGAAGAGAGAAGGAAGGCAATATATCATGCCGCTAAACCGTATGATTATTCAAAAGAAGCCGCGGAGAGTGGTAACCAAACACCCTGTGACAGACCAGGCATTATTGTTTTATTTAGACTGAATTTTCAAGTTTTAACCTCAAATTCATCAAGATAATTGATGGCAGATGGAATAAAATAAATTAGACTTTCATAGATGATTACGGTCGAGGTGTACCAGTTGACCTCTTTGACCCTGATATGACTTCTGAGTCTATTAGGTTGGATGTTCTACCAGGGGGATCTCACTAGTGTGTAAATGGCCGTATTTTATTTTGATGGTTTAATGTAGCATTAATTTTCAAGATTCTTTTACAAATTAATCCACAGATTTGCCTGCTGATGGTATTGATGACATCGTAGAAGAAAAAACTAGATTCCATAATGGAGAAAATAGATGAAGAATTCAAGAAGATATTGAAAAATTCATCAAAAGGTAAAACATTCAAGACAGAAAACCGCCAGCAAATCAGCAGAAGACGTAAAAATTATTTCGTTGCCACTATCATCTAACCAAATCCTTCCCCAAAATTCATCCCTAACTTTAATGCTACAGCTGCCACCCAACTACCCACATACAAACAACCATTTGAAATTTAAGTTGTGATTATTGTCCCCGCCCAACCGGAGTTCGGAAGGGGACTATAAAATGAGCTATGTCTGTCTGTCTGTGTGTCCTATGTCCATGACAAAAATGTTAACCCTGGAACATTTGGCCACATCTTTTTTCTAGGTGAGCTAGATGTAGACAAACTTGGGTATATTGTAGGAGGGGGAAAGCCCCTACTAGCCCTATAACTTAATTCCCTAGGGTCCCCCCTAGGTCTGTTCAGGGGGTTAGGGAAAAAAATGAAGGTCAATTAATGCACAAATAAAAGGTAGTTTTGGGCCATATCTTTTGTTCGAGGGAGGCTAGAGAAGCCACAACTTGGGTATAATGTGGGAGGGCACAATCCGATACTTAACATTGTAATTCCGTTCCCCAGGAATCCTCCCTGGGTCTGTTCAGGGGGTGGGGTGGGGAAACGTCAACAAAAGGTCATTATTAAACAAAAAAAGTCCAGCTTGGCCACACTATCTGTTTTGCTAGATGAGAAAGAGTAGCCAAACTTGGGGCCAGATTGCAGGAGGGCACAAGCACCTGATAACCATGTAATTCATTCCCCAGGGTAGTCCCTGTGTCTGACAGTGGTGAGGGGCGAAGGAAATGACTTGTTACAAAAAAGTAAACATTTTGACATCTTGGCGGGTGCTGGCATTGGTCTTGATGTTGACCTTTTAGAGTTATTTTTGGTTAGTTTGGAGTTCCTCAATGAGTTATGATTTTTCGAGGTATTAGTAGTGAGTAATGAATGGAGTTCATCACCGGTGGTTTTCGAGTTATTTTTGGTGGTTATGGAGGGGTTCTTTGATAGTACTTTTTAGTTATTTGTTGGTGCGTAATGGATGGAGTTCATTAACAAAGTTTATGGTCTGAGAGTGATGATTTTTTGGATTTATGGATAAGGTTCATCAACGAATGTTTTGTAAGAGTTATGGATTGGATTATTGGAGAGTTATGGGATAAGTTAAGTGGTGAGTGTGTTTTCTGGGTGATGAGTTGGTGATTTATGGTTAGTCCATCGCATGAGTGGATGTTTGTAGTGTGATTCTTTGGTTAAATATGGATGGAGTGCATTGAGAGTTTGATTTTTATTGAGTTATGGCTCATTTAAAAGCAAAATGGTGACAATGTATTGTGGTGAGTGGAAGGATTTCGCTGGTTTATTTGGGGGGTCTAGTGGTCCCGGGTTTTTAAGTGAGTGGTGACCAGAGTAAGAGGGTTGGACTGGTGAAGCAGGTAACAGGCCACCATCCTTTGTGAATAGATATGAATAGATAGCCATATAATAAAATCCAAATAGCCATCTTTTAGCCATCCACAATAGGTTAATGTTATGTAGAAAACTTGTTTTGCAACTGGAATCAGGATTTTATTAATGAGAGAGTGATAATGCAGTAAGAAATATTTTTAAAATTTCCCACATCATTTTTTTTCAGGGGGTTCTCAACAGAAAGGAAGATGCTCAAAAATAATGGCAAAACTAAAAGAATGTGACTCGACTTTGAAGATTGGACCTTGAACGCATGCTAATGTAAATTTAATGGAATTTCACCACCATGAAGAAGCTAGTTTTACAAGAATGTTTTTAGAGCAAAGATTTTGTTCATTATTCAAAAAAGTAGTCCACCCAAGATTTTTGATCCTTACGGCAGCCAGGTTAGTGGTGTATAACCTTTAAGGATTCTTGTGAACAAATTTTGAATCTATAGCCTGTTGTCTGTAGGACAAGTAGGCTTTTAAAGATTTTTACAAAATGGCGGCTACTTCCGGTTACATGACCTTTGACCCCAATCTGAGTACACCCCATATGAACCTTGGGTCAGCGGTTCTTCTGACCAACTTTGATATAAAATTGGATCGATTAAGCCCAAATTAATTGGTCGAGCTATGAGTTGAAAAAATATTGGGCGAGACACAGTCGAGCCCAATATTTTAAAACTCATAGTGAGACCAATTAATATTGGGCGGAAATCATCCAATTTTATCATTATCATGTTTTGGATCCGATATTTTCACACACTTGGACTCCTCAAAACATGATAATGGTTGATATAGGGTATGCCGTTTGGTACTAGTAGGGATTTTAAGGAGCATTGGAAAGAAGAATCAGAAGAAGAATCAGAAGAAAGAAATGACTGGAATACAGGACCTTAGTCGTTGCACGACTAAGGTAAAGAAAAAAAGAAGAAAGAAAGAAATCGAGAGAAGGCAATATATCATGCGGCTACACCGTATGATATAAAAAGAAGGGGAGAGTGGTAACCAAACCCCCTTTGACAGACCAGCATTATTTGTTTTAGCACTGAATTTTCAAGTTTCACCTCAAATTCATCAAGATAATTGATGGCAGATGACATAAATTTAGATTTCATAGATGAATACTTGTCTGAGGTGTACACAGTTTGACCTCTAATGACCCTTATATGACCTTTGAGTCTATTAGGTGGATGTTCATACCAGGGGGATCTCACTAGTTGTAACTTGCAGTATTTTATTTTGATTGGTTTAATTTAGCATTAAATTTTCAAGATTCTTTTACAAATTAATCCACAGATTTGCCTGCTGATGGTATTGATGACATCGTAGAAGAAAAACTAGATTCCATAATGGAGAAAATAGATGAAGAATTTCAAGAAGATATTGAAAAATTCATCAAAAGGTAACAATTCAAGACAGAAACCTGCAAATCACAGAAGACGTAAATTATTCTCCGTTGCCACTATCATCTAACCAAATCCTTCCCCAAATTCATCCCAAACTTTAATGCTACAGCTGCCACCCAACTAACCCATAAATCAACCATTTGAACATTTTATTTTGTGATTATTGTCCCCGCCAAACGGAGTTCGGAAGGGGACTATAAAATGAGCTCTGTCCGTACGTCTGTGTGTCCATATGTCCATGACAAAAATGTTAACCCTGGAACATTTGGCCACATCTTTTTTCTAGGTGAGCTAGAGTAGCCAAACTTGGGTATATTGTAGGAGGGGGAAAGCCCCTACTAGCCATATAATTAATTCCCTCAGGGTCCTCCCCTAGGTCTGTCAGGGGGTAGGGAAAAAGAAGGTCAATAATGCACAATAAAAGGTCAGCTTTTGGCCATATCTTTTTTTCTAGATGAGCTAGAGAAGCCAAACTTGGGGATATTGTGGGAGGGCACAATCCGATACTAACCTTGTAATTCATTCCCCAGGATCCTCCCTGGGTCTGTCAGGGGGTGGGGAAACGTCAACAAAAGGTCATTATTACACAAAAAAGTCCACATTTGGCCATATCTGTTTTTCTAGATGAGCAAGAGTAGCCAAACTTGGGGCATATTGCAGGAGGGCACAAGCACCTGCTAACCATGTAATTCATTCCCCAGGGTCCTCCCCTGTGTCTGACAGGGGGAGGGGAAATGACTTGTACAAAAAGTAAACATTTTGCCATCTTGGCGGGTGCTGACATTTGAGCCTTGATGTTTGACCTTTTTAGAGTTATTTTTGGTTAGTTATGGAGTTCATCAATGAGTTATGTTTTTCGAGTTATTTTTAGTGAGTAATGAATGGAGTTCATCACCGAGTTGTTTTCAGAGTTAATTTTTGGTGAGTTATGGAGGGGTTCTTTGATAGTTACTTTTTAGTTATTTGTTGGTGCGTAATGGATGGAGTTCATTAACAAGTTATGGTTTTGAGAGTGATTTTTTTGGATTTATGGATAAGGTTCATCAACGAATTGTTTTTAGAGAGTTATGGATTGGTTATTGGAGAGTTATTGGATAAGTTAAGTTGGTGAGTTTAGTTTTCTGGTGATTTATGGAGTCCATCGATGAGTTATGTTTTTAGTGTGATTTCTTTGGTTAAATATGGATGGAGTGCATTGACGAGTTATGATTTTTATGAGTCATGGATAATTTAAAAGCAAAATGGTGACAATTTATTGTGGTGAGTGGAAGGATTTCGCCTGGTTTATTTGGGGGGTCTAGTGGTCCCAGGTTTAAGGGAGTGGTGACCAGAGTTAAGAGGGGTGGACTGGTGAAGAGGTAACATGCACCATCTTTGTGAATAGATAGCCATTAATAAATCAAATAGCCATCTTTGTAGCCAATCCACAAGAGGTTAATGTTATGTAGAAAACTTGATTTTGCAACTGGAATCAGGATTTTATTAATGCTAGAGTGATAATGCAGTAAGAATATATTTTTTAAATTTCCATCATTTTTTCAGGGTTCTCACAGAAAGGAAATGCTCAAAAATAATTGAAAAACTAAAAGAATGTGACTCGGACTTTGAAGATGACCTTGAACGCATGCTCATGGAAGATAATGGAATTTCACACCATGAAGAAGATAGTTTTACAAGTAAGGTTTTTAGAGCAAAGATTTGTCATTTATTCAAAAAATTAGACCTCCCAGGTTAGGATACGGTACCCTGTATTATTGCCCAACTGTAATGTTGACAGCTGACCTCAAAACCAGGTTAGAATAGCCTGTATATTTTATGGCCAACTATAAATTTGACAGCTGGCCTCTAAACCAGGTTAGGATAGCTTGTGTATTATATGGCCCAACTAACTCTGACAGCTGGTCTCTATACCAAGTTAGGATAGTGTGTGTATTATTGCCCAAATGTAGTTCCATCTGTGTATCATATGGCAGTGCAAGATTTTGCCGAATACACACAACCGTTACCAGAAATTGTTGTAAATGGTTGTTTTCTATTGTTTCGAACCAAATATACTCGATTGCGTGTTGGTAAGGTGAACGGTGTAGAGAGTATGCTACCATCTAATGTCAAATTTGATTATTTTTAATAAAAAATTTAAAATAAAATTAACATTTTAAAGAAAATCCATTTATTTCAACAAACATTTCGACCACTACTTCCTAACCCTGGCCTTAACTTGCTTAAGGGACGAATTCAGTACTCAACTGGCGGGCATTTTCCGGTTCTGCCCGGTTCCGCGCAGTTCAATTAATTCATTGAGTTTGCTGATTTACTTAATCGGATTAAAGGATTCAGAAGATTGAACGGATTAAATGAACCGCCTGGAACTGGGCAGAACCGGAAAACGCCCGCCGGTTGAGTATTGATTTGGTCCCTAAGAACATTTGAATAATATGTATGTAATATTTTTAAAATATCAACATTGACACTTCCGTCATATGAGTTTCTTGTTGTTGCTTTATGTTTATTGGCATGAAACCATGGTTCAAAAGCAGGCAAGATTGACAAAACATTAACAGTATTCACATCTCCCCTAAGCACACAAACAAATGAACAAAAAGGCAGGCTCATTGGTGTGCATTACATTCGTTCGCAGCATTGCATTTCACCATAACGCAGCATACGCGGTACACACGTATGTCATGAAACTCTTTATCACACTTCAAAGAACGAATTGAGCTTAATTTTCAGTTCTTGTTGTAAGCAAAACACACTCTTCATAATTTTACCATGGTCTTCGTTTTCTTAATGTGGTGTCACCAATATGAAATGAACTTTTGTGTTAGTGAGAGTCCAATGTACCACCGTTCTAAGTTAGAGTTCAAAATTAAGTTTTATTTTTGGACGTTTTGCATACAAGAAAAAGTCAAATTTAACTTGGAATGGGGCTAAAATTTAATCATTCTGATCATAGAAAATAACAGGGGATATGCTAATTATGGTCCTATTTTGTTGTTATAATCACATTTTAGATGTAAATGTTCTAGAAAATAAGCAAAATGACAGATTTCGGTAGCGTCAAGTGTTGGGCTACCCTGGGGGGGTTCACTCGTAACATTAGTTGGTACTCATACTTGTCAGAAAAAAACATTAATCCTAATTAATCCTACATCTCAGTCTTAGAATTTTTCCTTTATGTTAACTTTGACATATCCAGTATTTTGTTGGGGGCTAATTTTTATTGCCGATATTTCCTTCTTTACTGTATTTTAAAGTCAACTGGAATTTACTCTTATTTCATAGCAATCGGACGTGAAATGCCGAGAGTATATGAGGCCCCTTATGATGATATGTACGAATGCATGGATGCAGATTATGAACCCAGTAAGATTCCTTGTTTTGCTTTGAATTATTTTATTCAAATTGCTTTTGGGCAGTTCCATGGTAACAAAGTGTTTTGTTGAAAAAAGTAGCTGAATTGGGTAAACTAGCAGCATGCATAGAATTATGGGGTATATTTGACATTGTAATAAAATCTTTTGTTTTGTACTGGTTTGAAAGTAAAAAAAAGGTTTGAAAGTAAAAAAAAAGAGTCTGAATGTCCTTCCGTTACCATGGAACTGCCCTTTTTCATTTCATTTGCTATTGAATAATGATGTTAACACTTAAGTGCCCAAGCTAAAAAAACTTCCGTTAGTGCCCAAGGGGGGTTCCTAGGGACCCAACCCAGATAACCACTTTCCCATGGGAGTTTGATCATGAAACTAACACAAGTAAATGGAGATCACATAAGAACCACATACCCACAATATGGCCAATTGAAATTGTCACTCTCCAAAAAAAAAGTGGTTCGCACATTTCCATCCTCAGCAACTCCAATAAAAGGTTTTGAACCAAAATAATTCATTATATCTACTCTAGAATAACCAATTAAAATAATTATTGCAAAATATAGCCAAATTTATACCATCTTGTATTTTTCTCAGAAACTTAAAATTCAACTTGGTCTTTCCTATAGACTTACACAGTTAAGAGCATGGTCATGACAAAATTAAAATTGATGCTATCAGCATATAAAAGGTTATTTGATTTAAGTATTATTAATTATTAATTAATTGCCTCCTAAGGTATATATCTAAGCAAATAAATCCCAAGATTTAATTACTTTAATTTTTTTAATTAGTAAAATATCTTGATTTTGTCACTTCCATTAGGGCCCAATGGGGGGGACCTAGGGACCTAACCTAATTATTCTAATGAAGCCGTTGGTTGATTTAATTTTTTTTGGTATCAAGGGAAGCATATTCATAAATCAGACAATTAGCAAAAAACTCCTCGAAAAATTTGATTGTGTAACTGAGAAATCGCAAAAAAATAAAATGTTGGGTACCATGGAGCTCCATGGTAAACTAACAGCAACAGCAAATTCAAAACGGCATCAACTTCCGGGTGCTAGTCTGTTTCAAAGACTTAACGGTAGGAGGGCGCTCTTACGCATATCGAACGGTTACACACAGACTTGACTAAAGACTAGGCCTGGTCACGAATATTTAAATCTAAATGACCGTTATTCGAAATTACACTATTTTGCCGCAGGGTTAATCCACTAACCCCGATGGATTTTGAAGCCAATAATTTTTTCTTCATTTATCATGATATTACTAAGATTTTTTGAACAAAGGTTTAAGAGATGATTTTTTTAATGTCACTGGGACCAAGACTGCCATAGTAAATGCACGTAGCAGTTCCCCAAATTACCGTTTGGAAATTTGTGTCATAATAAAGTTAAGGCAATGACGTTTGTGTCATGCTGTATGAATTTTTGACACAGGACCCTATAATTTGCGTGAACTGCTATAGTGCAATGACATGCAAGGAGTGCTATTCCACTGTGAGATGAGGAGCATGTGTGAGGTGTCCCAGTAACTAAAAGGTTAACAGGTTGCCTGGCCACATAAAGCATCACTAGCCTGTGAAGATACTCTTACAGGTTAACAGGTTGCCTTGGTCACATAAAGCGTCACTAGCCTGTAGAGATACTCTAACAGGTTAACAGGTTGTAATAACTTGGCCACATAAAGCATCACTAGCCTGTGAAGATACTCTTACAGGTTAACAGGTTGCCTTGGTCACATTAGGAATCACTAGCCTGTGAAGATACTCTAACAAGTTAACAGGTTGTAATAACTTGGCCACATAAAGCATCACTAGCCTGTGAAGATACTCTAACAGGCTAACAGGTTGCCTTGGCCACATAAAGCATCACTAGCCTGTTAAGATACTCTAACAGGTTAACAGGTTGCCTTAGCCACATTAAGCATCACTAGCCTGTGAAGATACTCTAACAAGTTAACAGGTTGCCTTGACCACATAAAGCATCACTAGCCTCTGAAGATACTCTAACAGGTTAACAGGTTGCCTTAGCCACATTAAGCATCACTAGCCTGTGAAGATACTCTAACAAGTTAACAGGTTGCCTTCGACCACTTAAAGATCACTAGCCTGTGAAGATACTCTAACAGGTTAACAGATTGCAATAACTTCGGCCACATAACGCATCACTAGCCTGTGAAGATACTCTAACAGGTTAACAGGTGCCTTAGCCACATAAAGCATCACTTCGCCTGTAAGAACTCAAACAGGTTACACAGATTGCAATACTTGTCAACATAAAAGAATCATAGCCTGGAAGATCTCTCAACAGGTTAACAGGTTTGCCTCTGACCACTTAAAGCTATCACTAAGGCCTGTGAAGATACTTAAACAGGTTAACAGGTTGCCTGGCCACATAACGCATCACTAGCATGTGAAGATACTCAAACAGGTTAACAGATTGCAATAACTTGTCCACATAAAGCAGCACTCGCATGTGAAGATACTATAACAGGTTAACAGGTTTGCTTGACCACTTAAAGCATCACTACCTCAGCCGTGAAAGATACTCTACAGGTTTTTAACAGGGTGCCTTGGCCACATACGCATCACTTGGCCTTGAAGATGCACTGAAAAGGCTATCAGGATACAACATCCTAGACCTGTATGGATGCACTGACACGATTTACTCAAAGGTTAAACATAGTTGCCTGGCCTATAAAGCATCACTAGCCTGTGAGAGATGCAATGAATAAGTTTAAGGCTGCCTCAGATATTTCCAAGGATGGTTTGCACTCATTTGATGAATGAGCCAAATTAGAGACTACTGTTAAGAAGTGATATGTTACACAGATAGGATATAGAGAACCATATTTTGATTGTACAAAAGAGGGTATTTCATGTTGTTGTCGGTAAAAGACGCCTTCCCGAGGTCTTCCGGTCCCTTGATTGGTTTTATGTGTACCAAGCCAAACAGAGACATGTAAGAAAACTGAAGGGTAGGTCTAGATATACAAAGTTTATTTTGATTGAGTTTTCTTGATATGAGTAAATGTAATGAACCACTCAGAAGATACTGTAAGAAAGGTGAGAGACCTCGTGGGGTTAAAGGTTGACTCAGAGATTCCCTTGAGGAGGGTGCACTCAATTTTCAAACAAAGTTGTGTTTTTTGCATATAAATAATGTTTGTCCATATACTAATCACTGTGTGAAATAGCTAAGCTCAAATCAAAGACCTCGATATTGAAATTGCAACTTTGTTATAAATTTCCGGATCCAGAATTTTTGTTATACACAGTATCCTATGGCACTGTATACTACACATAAATGTTTACTGCATGAAACCGTAAAATCCGATTCATCTCAAACTTTGGAATTGGGCAATTTTGGTGACTATCTTTAATTGTAGTTGACTATTTTGAATAAATACACAAAAAATTATATTTCAAAAATCTCTGAATCGGCCTTTAAATCCTATTAAATTGTAAACCTTGAATTCTGATATAATTCTTACATGGAAATTGGCAATATTTTGTTGGGGGCCAAATTACCATCTTTACTGTAATTTAAGATTATATCGATTTTGTTCTTTTTCACAGCATTTGAAGATGCAGAGTCAGATTTGCTAGGATTATATTCATCAGTAGATTGTTGCGGTAAGATTTGAATTTTGTAATCCACTTTGATTTTTCATTACACATGTGTCAGACCTGGGCTACCTAACACAGTTGAATGGATGGGATATGCTGTGAGTTTGGGTCTCATTTTCAGCCTTACAGTATATAAATGACCACATTTTCCTGCCAATTACCAAAAAGTTCTAACATTTGTTGAAAAAAAGACTCCAATTTGTCAATCAATTCAAATCCTCCAAGCCTATACAGAATAAAGCCCATAAACCCCATTCATTCCTATACATGTCTATATTGATTATTTTGTGTAGAAATTACATGAAGCTGGAGTAACCCAAAGCTGGGTATTCTGGTCAAGTAACCACCTGAGTTAAGCCCATGATATACTTCCAGTTGCAGCAAGCGATTACTGCTCGTGCACATGTGTAACACTTGATCTTGGGTCAAATCCGGTATTGCGCACGCCAATCGCTCGCAGCGACTGGAAGTATATCATGGGCTTTACAAAAAGGAAAAAAATGAGACCTGGCCTGGTCTCAAGACCTGCAATAGAGGGAGTCAAGTTTAACCTGTTTTTGTCAGTCATACATAGCCAAGGATATGAAATAAGAACTGTGTTAGATTAATGATTTTGGTGTTTTTGTCATGCTCAAAACTTGACATATGGGCCACAAAATGGGTCAACTGGACTAAAATCTCAAATCAAAATCCCCATCGTAATATCAACCAGTCATTTTGAACAGATCTGGTCTCGGATAAGGTAACCTCAACCACAATTGGTTACCCAGGCTTATGTACAGGTTATCCCTATTACCAAAATAGATTACCCATAATTTAAAAAAAGTTGAACAAAAGTATCAATCTTATCCCACTGCAGTGCACCCTTACATATTTAGAAAATATGTGTTACACAAGAGTAAAACTCTACTTCTACTTTATGCACTTATCAAAAAATGCCCCGGCTCCTGGGTACCTGGGGATGGCCGGCACTTTGTACTACTGATAGCCGGGGAGTTGATCCTTTTTTTTGCCCGGGTGTACCAGGGGTATGCCAGGACTTGTTCACGGAGTTCACGCATTTCAAAAAAAGCCAGAATTTTGGGTCGGGACAAACGGAAGCGCAAGTTTCTACAATAACATATAAACGTAGTACGACAAAGCTACAATACACAAGATCGAAAGCAGCATAATCAAAAATGAATCGCACAATTGAGTTTGACACATTTTGATGCTTTTGCCCGGCTAGCAGGGGCTGGGACTTGGCCGGGGTTTGACATAAAAATGTTGCCCCGCAGGGCCGGGACTTGGTCGGGACATGGCCGGAGAGTTTAACATTTCAAAAACACACCTCGTGTGCAAGTCCCGGTCATCCCCGGTTACCCAGGGGACAGGACATTTTTTGATAGGTGCATTAGCTCAATCCTTCTCCTAGAGTCCCATTTTGCACCCCAGAAGGGATTAAAGGCACTCTCGGTGATTTTCTTGACCAGAATTCAGTAGAATTCATCCAAAATCAGGTTTGGGCATTTTGGGTAAAGCATGTTATGTGAAAATAAATTGTGCAAATGGAAGAAATTAATACAATTTTTAAAGCTAAATTCTGCTAATTATGATGAAGGTTAGTGTCTGTGTCTTTACAGACTTTCAGCAAGGTTAGTAGGAATAGCTTAAAAGTGAAAGTTAAGTATGTAGAATTTTCTTTTTCAAACTGAAAAATTGACAGAAAAGGAAGAAAACGGCAGTGTTCAAACATATCCGTACAGACAGTAATAACTAAAAGATCCGATTTTATCTTCATTAGGATTCTCTTGGTCTTATCACTTGTTGGGTATGTTAGAGTACCTATACTTGTTGCAGACAGGCAAAAATCTGATTTTTGATGATTTTTGTGTCGCCTGAACGAATGTTCATGGAGGCACATACTAGTCCAAATTCTGTGTGTGTGTCCGTCCGTCCGTATGACTTGGTTAACCTTTTTTAAAATTCTCTGCTGACTAAACACTATGCCCGATTTACTTTTAACTTGATAGGGTGATAGAGTAAGGTGCCCCAATATCGTGTAGCTTTTGGCTGCATTATTTCCATGCACGCTCGCGGTTTAGTGCGCCTCCTTTAACACTTACTGTGCTCAAGTGATCGAGATCTCGATCAATACATGTGGCAGGTATTATAAAATGCTGCCTTTGTGTGCATTAGAGGTGTTAAACTACGCGCACATTTTGTGGCGCAAAAAATACAAGGCAATCAAAGAGTACTCGATACTGGTAAAATTTATGTACAGCAAGCGGTTTTTGCACAGTTATGACATAAAAATTACCGTATGACACAAAACACCATAGAATATATATACGCTATTTATTTTATCTACTCCTACATCGTTGGTGCATTCCTATCCCACAATGCATAAGAATTTCGGAACAAAATGATTTCCGGTAGGAAACCCAAAATCCGCGTATTGGAACCAAACTTCTGTCATAGGTGCACAATGGGATCCCTCATATGTTGATGAGGTCAAAGGTCATGTTAAAAGGTCAAAGGTCATGTGAGGTCAAGTTGAAAAATGGGCTAAAAATGTAAAATTGATCTAAATTGAAAACTTGAAGTTCAATTGGAACCAAACTTTTGTCATAGGTGCCACATGGGCCCCGATCCCCATATTTTGATGAGATCAAAGGTCACGAAGGTCAAGGTCAATGGGTGCGGCCCACAAGCCTTATATTCTTTGAATATAGCGAGCGTGAAGCCGAGAACCGCGGAATTCTAGTTTAAAAAAAATGCTGTGCTGGCTAACGCTATGCCCGATTTACTTCAAACTTGGTAGGGTGGTAGAATGAGGTGTGTGTAGCTTTTGGTTGCATTATTTGCATTTTCATAAATTTTTTTTAATATTACCTTATTGGCATATTTTTGCAGACATTTAAACTTTTTTTAAAATGTTCTGCTGACCAAACGCTGTGACCAATGATTTACTTCAAACTTGGTAGGATGATATCGAGGGTTGACAACAGAAGGACGTAACTCAGCACTGAAAGAAATATTAAAGTATTTATTTAATTAAAGGGATTAGCAGCGATAATGCGAGAGAATCGAAAAAATGTGGAAATGCATGTTTTTAACTTATAAATTAGGGATAAGTGTGTACAATTCCATATAACTGCTTTAATGTATAAAAAAAAACAAATAGTGAAAAAATTAAGTATTTGAGGAAATTTGTCAAACCGTCTTCTGCAAATAGACATACAGCGAATGCATCTCAAAATCTGCACTAAACAGCTGATTGTGGTTTACACTAGTACAGAATAAACGAAAATCAATAATGTTTGTGTTTGAGGTTAAACTGTATTGATCATGGTGCACAATATCACGCTGAAAATCGGTGATATTCACCGGGAAAGGCTTTTTTTTATCTCAAGTCAGAATTTTGATACGCACGTATAGAAATTGCAGAATCAGGTAAAGCATACTGTCTTGTCTTTAATACACGGATTTCAAGCCAACCACTTGCAGGTTATGTTCGCATATCCATGCCAGTAACAAAAATATAAAAATATGAATTTTGATGATTTTTTCGATGTTTCGGATTAGCAAATCGCTGCTAATCCCTTAAGAATTTCATAATTTAAAGTTTATATAATGTTTGCTTACAGTACCATATATGAGCTTTATGAGATGTTTACATTTTTAGTAATGAAATAAATTTGTAGAAAATATTAAACATCACATTTCTCAAAAGCAGTATTACAGTAGAATTAGAGAAATTCTTTAATATTTCTTTCAGTGCTGAGTTACGTCCTTCTGTTTGTCAACCCTCGATATAAAGTGAGGTGCCACAATATAATGTGCCAATTTTGGCTGCATTATTTGCATATTCATGAATTTTAAGTAGCTTATTTGCATATTTTTCAGACATTTTGGTTAAAAATGTTTTGCAGATTAAACACTATGCCTGATTTACTTCAAATTTGGTAGGGTGATAGAGTGAGGTGCCACAATATCATGTGTTGATTTTGGCTGCATTTATGCATTTTAATTAGCTAATTTGCATATTTTAAGCTATTTCAGTTATTTTTTTCTTGTTTACCTTTTTGAAATGCACTTCAGGCTACAAAACATAACACTTCTCTCCAGTGCTTTTGCTCTCTTTCTTATCATCATTGCCAAATCGACACTAGTGGTTTGAGAACCGCCTTGTTTTTATTCTCATTTAACAAATCACTGATAGTGCCTTTAAGGCAATAAGGTTTGTCCTCATGTAGTAGTAGTAAATGCAAAGTTTTTAAATCCGGTTTTGTCCCCATAAAACGAGGGTGGCCGTATTCACCTCACACTCGTAGCATTGCCCATACCTCCTCCTTCCCTTCCATTCAGTGCGGCCTCCATCCTCACTCACCCCTCCTACTCTCTAGGCACCCCTATAAAATTTGATCTGGTCCTCTCCACTGTACACATACAAGGAGCAGTTCGATGTCACCGTCATGGCCTTTCAGGAGCTGGTAAGCAACCTTGTTTAAAGACATGCCTGTGTCCCATTCTTAAAATTCTTGGCTGTTTTTACTGTTATACAGATGTAAACATCCGACTTGTTTTCAAATTTGGTGGAAGGAATTTCATTATTCTGGAATTTTATTTGTTACGTGTCTTGTGTCCCTTCAAAGGCCACAGCTAGTTCGAAATCATTAAAAAAACAGGGAGGCGCCAAGAAATCCCATTTTCAGACGTTGCCATTGTTCAACAGGTAACATGAAATCTTGACGAAAAAATCTGAATTTTTTTATATGTTGTCAGGAAATATTTTCTTATTCCAAACTGTGGGAGATTGAAAGATCAACTCCACTGGAAGGCTTCTTTTGTTTTTTTTTGTATAATAACGAAACGAGTAAGGTCCTATGTGGGTCAATGGGAACCCCTGACCTCCCCACATCATAGCACCCAAATTGTTTTGGGTTTGCACTCCGTATTGTTTGGATATTTCTTTTGACATTTTTGGTGAGTTGCCTAGAATGAATGGAGGCTTGGCCGCCACCGCCTGATAAAAAATGAGATTTTTGCACATCTGTAACAGCTATAGGTATCTAAAATACCCTACAAGTGATACTTAATAAGAATTATAATCATTGATGGATTTTATATAGCGCCCCAAAACAACATTCCTTGAGCGCTTTACAAACAATAACCCCCAGAAGATATAAAACGAATGAATTTCAATAAAAACCTTAAAAAATAGTACAACATTAAAACTACATTGAGACCAAATTAATAATCCAGAGACAAATCCGTGCTGCAGGCAGTTACCAGAGCCATGAGCTGCAACGACGAAAAACAGCAAAGAGCAGAAAGGTACATGCTGAGTGCAACAACAAATCCGTCTCGACAACACAATATTATAAACAAACGACCTTAAAAAACATACAATTACAAAATATACATAAGCATTATATTACAACAGCAAAGGTTATTTTTGTTTTAATACGTGAACCAACTGCAGGTATTAGAAAGAACTATTAAAAGAACTGCAATTCCCCGTTAAATGTTTTCATAATACAATCACAAAATCACTAGTAAAAGGTTCCACATCTATATGAATCTCGCGGGCGCCGTTAAGAGATCAATATTTGCGACCAAAGCCCTGGACTGAGGGGAGAGGTTCCAGAACTTTCACCCAACGCCAATTTTTCAAAGAAAAACAGAACTACGCGAACCTGACAATGATAAAATAAGCTTTCGGTTTTGCTATCATCCCAAACCACATTTTCATTGAGCACCATGATCTTATATCAGCGATACAAGCCTCGATTTTTTAATGGCTAAATGCGATTTCCAGGCGAGAAGTCATATACAACTGCGTATCATCAGCATAGATGACTGACTTGAAATGCCATGTGACTCATAATGTCTGGAAGCGGTGCCCTAAAAAGAGTGAAAGTTCTACATGCCCCGCCACTGATCCCTGGGGACAACACCAGTCTAAGGCAACGGGGTCAGATGATACATTGTCAAACGACGACCGAGTTGTCGTTCCTTGTGCGTTCTGGTCCGCGAAGGTATGACGCAAACCCATTGTAGCGGTTTTCCCATTGACGCCATAACACGATTAGTGATCCCTCAGAAGTTGTTTGTGGTTGATGAGATCAAATTGCTGCACTAAAATCAGCAGCAACCAACACACACGTCCTGGCGCTTATCCCAAAGCACTAAAATTTCACTTTTGTATTTGACGTGGCTGTCCTCACACTATGAAATGGTCGATATCAGATTCGTATAATAAATCGTGTAAATGGTTGTCAGTGAGGTCCTTTGTTGTCGTTGGCTGCAGCAACTAGCCTCTCAATTACCTTACCTAAAAAGCAAGGTTTGATATTGGGAATGGACATGTTGGGGAGAGATTATTGATGTCCAAGTAGGTTTTTTCAGCAGCGGTACGATGCGAGCATGTTTAAGCGATGAAGGAAACTCCCAGAATTCAGAGACCTTGTTAATTACTTTCGTCATAAATGAAGAGCTCTTCGAGCATATTTTGAAGGGCCTACTATGTAGTGGATTCTAGGGGCATGACGTAATGAACAGATTTTATTGCTTTCAAAAACCTTCAATCTTCTGGTTTTTTTGTTAACTTGGAGCAATTCATCAACGTGGTTGTGCATGAGTGTTAACTGGTCTATATCTAGATGTAACGATACATGGTCGTAGAATCCAATTTGTTCTGCAGCTTCTTGATCTTGTCACTGAAGAACGTGGCAAACGTAGTAGCCCGGTCCGTAGGGCCTCGTGTTCTGGAAGAATCTGAACCTTGGAGATGTAAGTTTATTCATCACCACGCGGAAAAGGTCACGTTGTGGCATCTGCGATCCTCATTGGCGTTAATTCAGTCTGTGACCTCTCCAGAAGTTGTTTGTATCCCGCACACTGCTCCTTGAAAGACTGTTTGTCAACGGTCAAACCAGATTTTAACCATTTGCCGCGCCCTCCTCCCTGCGTCTTCTTTCCTGTTTTGGTGGCTACCTAAGATTCCCTGTCACCAAGGTGCATGGTGGCCGCAAACAACGACTTTCTTTTTCTGGGTCATGCTTGTTGAGGATTCCTACAGCTCCGCGATTAATATCTTGACCATTGTGTCCGAATCGCTGAACTGGAATAGAGTCCAGAGACTTTAACATCTGGTTGGCCGAATCGCTGTGTCATCATTTTCGGAGAAAGCGACATTTATACTGCTTTCTAACTGATGGCCTGGCCGAACGAATTTTACCGAACCTTTTAATGAACACAGCAAAATGATCAGATGGTAAGCCGCTAAAAACATTTATAGATTGAACAAGTCGCATCCTCTTCTTGTAATCAGAAGATCCAATGTATGCCCATCTTTGTGTGTATGTTTTGTTGACATGTTGCTGTAAGTTATGGAGGTCACAAAGTTCAGAAACCGTACGGCTCCGTTGTTATCAGCATCATCACGGCATCGTTGAAGTCTCCAGTTACTAGAAGATGGTCACTGCCTGTTGCGCAAAGGGACTTCAAGAGAACCGGGAACGATCCTGAAAGAACAGAGATGAACGTAGATTTTGTTGCTGGAATCTCTTTGTGGACGATAGATAGTACAAGTTGGGACTTGTATGGATTATTTAGTCCATTATTGCCTTGACGGACAGGGTAATTGAATTGGGAATTACCTTCATCTTCCTTTCTGTCAAAAAACTTATAGGATTCTCAGACTTATTACTTCACTTTAAGCTGTTCCTATCAATTTCAAATATTTTACTCTTTCGGGTGCCCTGATTTGTCTGAAAAGTTGTAAGACCTTACAGGAAAGAGCGTACTGGGCTAAGTTTAATGTTAAAGGAATAACTGCTGAACAAAAAAAATGGCTAAAATTGTACTTTTTGATGAATTTCTTCAAGGTGTGACCATACCAACATTCTGCCATTGTTTTTGTCATTACTAATCGTAAAATGACCTTCATAGGTATTACATTGATATATTAGGAGATATGACCAAACTTTCACAGGCGTTGTCATATGATATGCCCCTTAAAAAACTACAGTAGTTACCAGACGAATCGGAATAACTAGGCATGTGTGCAGGTTTTGACCCAACGTCCAGATTAGGTGAAAGTGTAAGAGAGTAAAAATCACCATCTAATGTCAAATTGATTATTTGTAAATAAAATTTAAAATGAAATTAACATTTTAAATGAAAACCATCTATTTCCAACAACATTTCGACCCCTACTCCTAACCTGGTCTTAACTTGTCTTAGAACATTTGAAATTGGTTTGTAAATTTTAAATATCAACATTGGCACTGAGTATTTCCGTCATAATGAGTTTCTTGTTGCTGCTTATGTTTATTGGCATGAAACCATCTGATTCAAAAGCAGGCAAGATTTACACAAAATTGATATATTCACATCTCCCGGACGCACACAAACAAATGAACAAAAAGGCGGGCTTGTTGGTGTGTGATTAAGACTTGCGTTCGCAGCATTGCATTTTTCCCATAAACGCAGCATAAGCGCTGGTACATGCGTACCGTCATGAAACTCTTTACACACGTCAAAGAATGAATTGAGCTTAATTTTCCAGTTCTTTGTAAGCATAACACACTCTTCATAATTTGACCATGGTTCTTAGTTTTCTTAAATGATGTTCACCAATATGAAATGAACTTTTGTGTTAGTGAGAGTCCAATGTTACCACCGTCTAATTTAGAGTTCACATTAAAGTTTAGTTTTGGGTAATTTTGCATACCGAAACCAGTCAATTAAATGGAATGGGGCTAAAATAAATTCTAATCAGTCTGGTCTATTTTTGTTGTTATAATGCACATATTTTGATGTAACTGGTTCCAGAAAATAGCCAAATGACGATTTTGGTTTGGTAGCTCAAAGTGTGGGCTAACCTGAGGGGGTTCACTCAGAACATTAGTTGGTACTCATACTTGTCAGAAAAAACTTTAATCCTAATTAATCCTACATCTCAGTCTTAGAATTTTTTCTTCATGTTAACTTTGAAATATTGTTGGGGGCTAATTTTTATTGCCGATATTTCCTTCTTACTGTATTTTAAAGTCAAATGGAATTTACTCTTATTTCATAGCATTCAGAAGAGCAATGCCAAGCTTACATCAGGTGCCTTACAGTGATACGTACGAATGCATGGATGCATATTATGAACCCAGTAAGATTCCTTGTATTGCTTTGAATTATTTTATGGGCAGTTCCATGGTAACAAAGTGTTTTGTTGAAAAATGTAGCTGAATTGGGTAAACTAGCAGCATGCATAGAATTATGGGGTATTTTTGACATTGTAATAAAATCCTTTGTTTTGTACTGGATTGAAAGTTAAAAAAAAAGGTTTGAAAGTAAAAAAAAGAGTCTGAATGTCCTTCCGTTACCGTGGAACTGCCCTTTTTCATTTCATTTGCTATTGAATAATGATGTTAACAGTTAAGTGCCCAAGCTAAAAAAACTTCTGTTAGTGCCCAAGGGGGGGGGGTCCTAGGGATCCAACCCAGATAACCACTTTTCCATGGGAGTTTGATCATGACACTAACACAAGTAAATGGGGGTCACAGAAGAACTACATACCCACAATAAAAATACAAATCCGAACTTTGACCTATGACCTATGGCCAATTGAAATTATCACTCTCTGAAAAAAAAAGGGGTTCGCACATTTCAATCCTCAGCAACTCCAATAAAAGGTTTTGAACCAAAATAATTCATTATATCTACTCTAGAATAACCAATTAAAATAATTATTGCAAAGTATAGCCAAATTTATACCATCTTGTATTTTTCTCAGAAACTTCAAATTCAACTTGGTCTTTCCCATAGACTTACACAGTTAAGAGCATGGTCATGACAAAATTAAAATTGATGCTATCAGCATATAAAAGGTTATTTGATTTAAGTATTATTAATTATTAATTAATTGCCTCCTAAGGTATATATCTAAGCAAATAAATCCCAAGATTTAATTACTTTAATTTTTTAATTAGTAAAATATCTTGATTTTGTCACTTCCATTAGGGCCCAATGGGGGGGGGGTTCCTAGGGACCTAACCTAATTATTCTAATGAAGCCGTTGGCTGATTTAATTTTTTTGTATCAGGAGAAGCGTATTCATAAATCAAACAATTAGCAAAAAACTCCTCGAAAAATTTGATTGCGTAACTGAGAAATCGCAAAAAAAATAAAATGTTGGGTACCATGGAGCCCCCCTTGGGCACTTAAGTGTTAAGGCAATGAGGTTTGTGTTATGCTATATGAATTTTTGACACAGAACTATATTATTTGTGTCATAATAAAGTTAAGGCAATGAAGTTTGTGTCATGCTGTATGAATTTTTGACACAGGGCTATATTATTTGTGTGAACTGCTATAGTGCAATGACATGCAAGGAGTGCTATTCCACTGTGAGATGAGGAGCATGTGTGAGGTGTCCCAGTAACTAAAAGGTTAACAGGTTGCCTGGCCACATAAAGCATCACTAGCCTGTGAAGATATTCTAACAGATTAACAGGTTGCCTTGGCCACATAAAGCATCACTAGCCTGTGAAGATATTCTAACAGATTAACAGGTTGTCTTGGCCACATAAAGCATCACTAGCCTGTGAAGATATTCTAACAGATTAACAGGTTGCCTTGGCCACATAAAGCATCACTAGCCTGTGAAGATATTCTAACAGATTAACAGGTTGCCTTGGCCACATAAAGCATCACTAGCCTGTGAAGATACTCCAGGCGCGGATCCAGGGAGGGGGCGGAGGGGCACGCGCCTCCCGGTAATTCTGCAAAATGTTGCAAAATCAGCCCATTTTGGAAAAGTTCCGGTAATTTTGACGTTTTTCAAATCCTGGATCCGCCCCTGTACTCTAACAGGTAATAGGTTGCAATAACTTGGCCATATAAAGCATCATCACAAGAAGCTGTGAAGATACTCAATGGTTGGTATTCTGAAAGGGAGACTATCTTTAGACCTGGGTTTAAACCAGGGTTAGTCCTACAAGAGGGGACCTTTTTTCTTTTCAAAATACTATGAAAGTTAAATGTAACGGGTGAGAAAATTCCTCATGGTTGGGCTGAAACAGCCCATCCATGAGGAATTTTCTCACCCGTTACAGCTCACTTTTAGAGTATGTTGTAAGAAAAAAAGGTCCCCTCTTGTAGGACTAACCATGGTTTAAACCCAGGTCTAAAGTTAGTCTCCCTTTCAGAATACTAACCTCAACAGGTTTTAACAGATCCTGGGTACTTGGCTACATAAAACAATCACGAGCCGTGAAAATGACTGAAACTCTAACTCAACAGGTTAAATTGTGTGATAACTTAGCCCCATACAGCATTACTAGCCAGTGAAAATGCACTGAAACTCTAACCAAAGGTTAACAGGTTGTGATAACTTGGCCCCTACCATTCCCTAGCCATTGCAAATGCACTGCAACCTAAAGGTCAAACATGTTGTGATAACTTGACTACATACAGCATTGCTAGCCTGTGAAGATGCACTGACAGTCTGACAATCTATCGGCATCTAAGCACAATTTTGATTGGTTACTTTGATATTGAGTAATATATAATGAGCCAATCAGATACTGTAATAAAGGTGAGAAACCTCATAGGGTTGAATCCCATTAAATTGTAAACCTTGAATTCCGATACAATCCTTACATGGAAATTGGCAGTATTTTGTTGGTGGCCAAATTTCACTCTTTACTGTATTTTGAAGTTAAATGGATTTTCTTCTTTTTCACAGCAATTGAAGATGCATATGGTGAATTATATGGAGATACAACAGAGCTTGGTAAGATTTGAATTTTGTCATCCACATTGATTTTTCATTCTGGGCCGCCAGCTTTAGCTGGAAGGACCACTTTGCATTCTGTTGTGTGTATGTATGTATGTGTGTATGTATGTGTGTATGTGTCACTAAAATGTTGGTTTTTTTAAACGACCTCAATAAGCGAAATCTG
Source organism: Ophioderma brevispina (assembly GCA_023653785.1). NCBI lineage: Eukaryota > Metazoa > Echinodermata > Ophiuroidea > Amphilepidida > Ophiodermatidae > Ophioderma > Ophioderma brevispina. The sequence goes on from JAMKCH010016496.1 coordinate 34,170, forward strand.
CATTACAGATTTTTGATGCATTGTAGGAAGGTTTTGCCACTTTTTAGGACTCCTGACCTTCGACAAATCAAGATTATGGTTTTGGTAATTATGTTTTTATAATTATTCTAGCAATATAGGCAATCAAAATAGATGCCATAAATTATTTGGGACAGAGTAAAACATGTTTTTGAGTTTTTAAATATCAAAAAGTATCTTAGAACTATTTTTTGAAATTATCAAAAGGCAATTTTCCTGAAATATTGACGGGGTCAAAGGTCAGGAGTCCTAAAAATATTACCGGAAGTTACAATGCCGATTTGGCTTATTGAAAAGTTGAAGTTCAATTGGAACCAAACTTGTGTCATAGGTGCACCATGAGATCCCTCATATGTTGATGAGGTCAAAGGTCATATGCCAAGGTCAAAGGTCATGAGGCGGCCCACAGCTTATATTCTTTGAATATAGTGAGCGGGAAAGCCGAGAACCGCAAAATTCTAGTTAAATTTGCTATTGATAAAAGATGAGGCATTGAGGTTTGTTCTCATGCTCAATAAACCTTTGACGTGGGTTGTATCATTTTATGTCAACTGCTATAGTGCGATGACACATAGAGATTACTTTCCACTGTGTGATGTGGAGTATGTGGGAGAACCGGGGGTACCCAACACAAGTGTATGGATGATCACCATCTTGGAACATTTCAGCTCATTTCCACCATGCTAGACTATCAGATGCTTTCTTTTAAGAGCATCAAACATGTTAAACAACAATGCATGGATCTGTCAAACATATTTTTGTATGCATCTCCGATTAAAGGTGCAACGAGAGATTTCAAATAACAGGTGTCATGAAAAAATGTGAAAATTCTGATTTTTGCATTAGTCTAAAGCTTTCTATCAAAAATATCCCCATCTGAAAGGATTAAGAGGAAAAAATATTCCTTGGTACAAAAATAGTGAAATTCTAATTTCGCTATAGGAGCAAACGAAATCAGCCTATGTTTGATATTGAAATTTATAAGCAGATCAGAATCACCCTTTTCTCGCTTTTAAGACATTTCTGTAGACAAATACAAGGTATGAATCATGTGAGTGTCACATCTATATGAAAATACCATTATGACACAATAGTTGGATGCCTCAAAATCTCTGTTGCACCTTAAGCATTTTAGGCGACTATCCTTTAGTTCTTTTAATTACTACACAAAACAATTATATTTTCATATCCAGTCTTAAATAAGTTTCCTTTTTTTTATTCCCAGCTAATAAGAAAATGCTCAGAATAAGTACAAATATATTTTAAAGCCAAAATGATATCCAGCTGATAGTCTCTACTTCCTAAAGGCTGACTCAGAGATTCCCGATGAGGGGCACTCATTTGCAACAAATCGTGTTTTTGGATATACACAATCCTTGTCTATATACTAATCACTGTTATTGAAAATAACAATCTCAACTCGAAGTCCTCATAGGAGAAAATCCACAACGTTGTTATACATTCCGGATCGGAATTTTTGTTATACACAGTATCTATGGCCCTGTTATACTATGCATAAATGCGTACTGCATTGAAAAACGAAAAATCGATTCATCTCTAAAAAGATTTTTTTTTTTGGAAAATTAAGCAATTTAGGTGAATATCTTTAATCTAGACCATTATTTTTAATCTTTTAATGACACACACACAAAATTATATTTGAAATACTTAAGTCAGCTTAAAGCTCTGAGTCATTAAATTACACTTCCCCCTTTAAAAAATGGCATTTATTTAAGTTGGTCTTACATTAGACTCAATTTGTAAAAAAATTCATTTTTGGCTTATTACACAAACTATGGAGAGGGCAAAGGTTTCAAATAGATGTTGTAAAATGAAAGATGGCAGTGACAGCTATCAGCATTAAGGTGAAAAAATATTCGATTAGTGTTACCCCCAAAGGTCAAAGTTAATGACGTCATTGTGGGTTCAACAGGCTATATCAAAAACATTTGGAAATTAAGGTGGCTGTAAGTCAGGGAACTTAGTCAAATGGCCGGTTTTTAGTTTTTTAATGTTAATGGCAGTTAACATGTTTTCTTTCCATAAAATCTCCCCTATGTAAATTAAATTTAAAAATATTTTTTTCCTCATATTTGTTCATTTTAAATGTTAACGGCATTTGATCAAAATACAATCCCACAGGGATGAACTGCAAAAGGGAGGGTAATTTTGCGTCTTAAGCAATACGCGTCTGTGCTATTCGGCTCGCGCGCGAATGCAATGATGACATCAGAAACGCTTTGATGTATCGATTCGATAACGCATACCCATGGTAACTTGTATGCAATGTAAAAGTGGTTGCCAACGTGAGATGCTCTCCTATGAATGCTTTGAAACAGAATGGATTTTAATTTCACGATTGAGCCTCATATATAAATTGTTTTTGAAGAATTTTGATAAAATATCCAGATGAAGTAATTGACCTGGTGCAGAAGCAGTGTATTAGAATATATGATGATGAAAGCTGGTGTTGTGGATTTTTTATTTTAAGGTACGTTATCGTGGTTAGCGAAACACGGCACCCCGACCGTCCTTTTTGACCCCTATTTACCCGATTTGGACAAGAATGGGATGTTCTTTGTGTTCCCTTTTGGAGATAATTCGTGATTTCGGTTCCCAGTTAATCGAAATCCATATCAGCAACAGTATAGAAATGATTAATGCGACGCTATAGAGCCATAAATAAAATATATGTTCTTTGGCGGTATTTTTAGTTTTAATTTTTGTTGAAATAGGTGATTATGTCCAATCTTTGAAACACTTTGGCGTTGTCACCAAAATGACAAGCCCCCCCCCCTTTGCCTGAGTACTTTGAGGATTTTGCCGTTTGTCGGCAAATAATCTTGAAAAATGTGCATAACTCCCTTGAAATTAAAAAGGGGAAATGACCGACCCCTAGAACCTATGACTTTTGAGCAATACAAAAACTTATTTCTAATACCAAGGCACTATTTTGACAATTTCCTTCTCAGTATTTCGGTTATAGGGGAAGCCAAAAAAAATGATCTCCCGTCGAAAAGCACCATTGTGTTTATTGATTTCTTCAAAAAAATACGTATTTTGAGGGAAAAAAATATGGTATTCATATTTGGATTCTCTTGAGCTTCCCATTCCCGTTCTAAAATAGGTATACTTTTAGATATATGTTGGAAAAGAATTAACAAACAGATACGCATAAAAAAACATCAACAATTTAAAAAAACAAAAAAACTAAAAATGTTTTTTTTCTAAAGGATGCTAGCGTCATCCAATATATATCAAAAGGACTTTGTTCCGTTTCCTTCCTCCCCTGAGTAAAAAGAGAGTTAAAGGTTGTATATGTTGATGTTTGTCAGAGCAAAATACCTACTTTTATGCTGACAAAACCACAAATAAGAAATGAGGAAAATGCTTAAATGTTCTAATTTGGACTTTATAAGTCCAATGTTGTGAAAGGCATATATAGTACCAAACTTATATAAAAACTTAAAGTTGTAAGATTTTGGAAGCTAAATGAGAAAATACACAAATATGTGATCCGGGCTGGGCTATCCGTATATATGCCCCTGATTTTGACAACACCCAAATATGGAAAACTTAACCATTTTTCTTTAAACATTTTTGATGACAGCATCAAACTAGACTTGTCACCACGGTTGCTTGCATACCAGTGTTTTATTACCCCAAGGCTACATCATTCCCTTCTTGGTTCACTAGACCATATGGGCACACAAACCATGGTCAAGTCGGATGATCCGGGGGGATGCCTTTTTTCTCCCCCGGTATAGACCGGTGGGACAGCTCATGCCCGTTTTTTCCCCCTGCGTATAAGCAGTTTTATTTTTGTGTGCCAGTGTAAAATTATTAGTCCTATCCTAAAACCAAGTCCTAACTCATAAACATCAGCAAATAAAAAACGGGAAAGTCCCTTGTCTTGATACTTTTAAATGCAAAAAGTATGTCATTTAGTATTTATTATTTCCAAACTGATGTCTGATGTGCAAATTTCTTACGAACAAAAATGACAATTTACTTTTTTTTGCCCCCTCGCTTAGACATCGTTTTTTTTACATGAAACACCATTATGTGAAATTCAGCAAGAACAAAAAGTTGACATTTTGTCGGCAATTCATTTCACACAGATAAAGTGACACCATCCCGAGAATGAACTACTCACGTGCCGGACTTTCTGGCAATAAAACCAACATAAGTTCAAGCTTATCAAACTCAGAAGGAAGCAAGGTTTCAAGTTCACATACCCATGGCTTGGAGGTTACACACGTCCTCCATTCTCAATGACTTCAAAGACACCTCTTGCGGCATATGTTTCTATTGACCAAAGTGCAGCTATACACACGGCTGATCTCTAAGTTGGCCATTTAAGCTGTTGCAAATATGTGCTTGTAAACCCCATAATTTGCACAGAGGCTGTTTTCTCTTTTCATGTAGGCTTCATTATGTGTCATCCCACAGGTCTCAATTGGATTGCAATCAGGGGATATATTGGCCATTCCATGCATTCTAACATGTTTCCGATCGGTGATAACATGAGCACGGTGACCCAGACTGTTGCAGACGTATTCATCCAATTCCGTTAAACCATGGAATCAAATATCTTTTCTCAACTGGCTTTCTGGAACTGCTTTTTGAGTCGACACTTCTTGAAGGTACTTTAATCCCGCCCACATGACGACCCACACCAACCTTCACCTCTCAGTTTCCGGTATTAGCCTTTGGCTTATTCTAACATGATGGAACCTAATTCCTATTAAGGTACACTTCGTCCGAGAAAGCCGCCCGTAGCTTCAATCCTTCAACAAGTTCAGTGTCATTGCAAGGCATCTTAAACCTAAACAACCATCTGCACATTGCAAAACCCCAACACAAACGCGTACACATGATGACAGGACTTTGCTTTCTTTAATCCCGCAAAGAATTCCACCTCCAGTAAAAGAGCTATGTAAATCTCTATGAGCAGCCCTTTTCCATCGTCACCCGGGGGCACGAGCAAGGTCAACGTCCATTTGCATTCAATGGGGCTTGATTTGTTACCCCCTCTTCTTTCAAGCAAGCAGTTGAGACACATTCAAAACTATTCATTAATTTTATCCTATGAGCTCTCCACCATAATTTGCACCATTTTTTCATCCAACGGAGCAATTAAAATTGACCTGTTACAACGAAAAGTGACCCTTTTATTGATTTTGCTGTTTTTTACGCCTAAACTCTGAAACTTTAGGCCTGTACATATTACAAATACTACAACTTCTGAATCCTTATGGTTAGACAATAACCTGGTGTGCTTTTCAACAGATTGGATCAATTTACAATTTGACCGTAACAAACTTTGTTTTGGCAACTCTCGTAAGGCACAATGCGGCACTTACTTAAGAATCACGTTCAGGGAGTTCATGCAGATCTGTCAACATATTTAATCACATCAAACCTTTTACTTGAGCATGTGTTAAAAAATGTGTTGCTGCTCATTGTGGGTTGTTCCTTATCAGCTTATGGGTTCTGAGAACTTCCTTCCCCATGAAAAAATGCTAATAGCATACAGACTAGTAGTATGTGACATCGTAGTTTTCCAAAAATTTAATGGGAAACAGATGTAGCGTGTGTAAAACAGAATATTATGCCTATGGTTGTATATTATGTAGCCTATTATTATTAGATATGCCTTGCAAGTCTGGGCGCACTAACAAGCGGTACTAAACTTATTCGGTAATCCTTGGCTAACTCCGCTGGGCTATCCACCCCATTGGGTTGTTTATAATGAATATTAAAAACATAATTGGAATCACCGGTATTGGGCGGGGAGTCAGATTTTTTTTCCTGTTGTTATTTCATGGTTATGGCCGGCGTCCTTCGCAGTTGTTGCTAATCTTGAAGCGGAGGACAACTGAATAAACAGCAAGCCTTATGCATTCAATCTGTACTAGTCTCTAATAGCGCTATTTGCCAGATAAGGACAATGACTCTTTTTCATCGAAAGAAAATTTAGGCATGTGTTTTCTTATGATAAATGTGTCAGAGCCCGAAAAATGCTGCAGCATTGAAACATTAGGTGGGGATTTATTATAAAGCATTCCCCTAATTACACTTTGTTCCTTTAGACTTACCCTGCACTAGAGAAGTCTTGGGACAGTGTAGATTAGAAGAACATATGTGGCCCGATACACCGGTTTCATGAACAAAAGTAAGATGGCATTTCATGTTTAAACATTCATCTTTGCTATAGGAAATAGTTAGGCAAAGCAGTGACGTACTAGAATTGATTTCTATGCAGGTCGGACACGGTTTTTAATTTTAATTGCCAATGACACGAACGGTTGAATCTATAATTTCTCTGATTGTTTGAACCAAATCCGAATGTTGTTGATGTATACAAAAGTTATTGTGCAAACACGCATTTGTGGATTGGCTCATATTCGTACTGGTCCCTCCAGCCTCATCTGGTAGTATTTCGCAGGACTCTACGTCGTTACTACCCCATAATACACGCTGTTGACCCTTGTATGTACGTCTTGCAGCATATGATTTCCTGGTTGCAGTACCACATAACAGACAGAGCTGATGTTGTGGTGGTAAGATCGCCCTTGGACAGACTGTCATGTGTTAATTTGCATCATACATTCGGCAACTTGTTGACGCGGGGTGGACGCCTAACGCTTCTGGAGGCCCCTTCTTCTCTTTCTCTCTCTTTTTTTTTTTTTTTCTTTTTTTTTTTTCTTTCTGGGTGTTCACTGTCGAATTCAAAATCATGTCACGAAACGTTATAGCATGAAGATATGGACGTAAACTATAGTAACTTTCATGGATTTTATTCAGTTGACTCTTTACGCGACATTGAGTTGTTGCAACATGAAGACCATACATATTATGTATTAGTTGGCATCTAAAATAAAATAGAACCGGACATAGGACCAAATTCTTTGTGGCCTTGATCCATTCCTGCGAATCGGTAGGCCCAAGGATTATCATTAGTATTAAAACTTTAACATATACAATTGCCCAGTGTGTATCCAGTCAGGCCGACCTATGTCAAGATGACCAGGCACCTTAATCCCCTACATGTATCTACAAACATGGCTGTTAAACTGGTCTATCCAAATGACTGACCTTAAAGGCAGGCAATGGTTTTGTTTGTTCCTCAATTGCTTATATCAATGTTGCTAGTCTTGAACATGTTATCTCTCTGGCTCAAGTGGTCGAGAAGGTCACAATAACACGTGACCTAGATAATAATATTTGATGCCTGGCAGTTTATCGCGAATGAGGAACTATGTACATAAATCTGGCGCGACCTCAGCCAAGAGAGTAACCAATCTCTTCACGGGTCGAGTTGTTGCCTAGAATTCAGCCCCGCCTTGCCGAATGTATTATAATTATAGCAATACACTAATTCCAATTAGTAGCCCGTGGCCCGTGCAGTGAGACGTACATGCCACCCGCCACCCGGCCATGATGAATAAGAACCAGGGCGGGGAGGGAAACCAAGGTTTGGAGAAAAAAGCGATCTCCGTCGGCAAGAAATTCATCTCTTTTTTCCAGTAGGAGGAAACAGATGATGCATTCGTTTTAAACCGGTGTATGAAAAATATCCATTATAGCCAACGGCTCAGAACAACCCCCCCCCCATCACAATGAATTGAAGCCGTAATTTTAATCCCTCCAAGCCATGTATGTTTTTTAGGATTCCTAATTTAGCACCTGGGGTACAGGGATTCCCCGGTTTTTACAAAAACGCAAAAAGGCGAGGTAGCTCCCTGAGAAGACCTGCCTCCACACACAGCCAGGGCTCAGACAGTGCCGTAGCTATTCCGATATGTTTCTTCCCACTGAGTCATATAGACACGAATATGGGGGCCCGCACTGACAACCGCCGCATCAATCGCCGCAGATAGGATCACTCTGTAGCAAGAAATACGGCTGGTGCTGGTAAATTCCCAACACTGCCTTCTCGCCAGCACGCGTTTCAGAGAACGGATTTTCCAAGCATGAAGCGAATGTCTATTATCAAATCCAATCAGATCAAAAGTGTTTTTGGCCCCGCCGAACTAAGTTCGGAAAGGGGGACGTATGAAATGGGCTACGTCTCCGTCCGTATGGTCTGTACTGTCCGTATGTCGGTTGAGAAAAAGGTTAACCTGGAATTCTTGTGATAAAAATGTAACCCTGTACTGATCTTTGAAACACATAGCGGGGCACCACAAAATTCCTTCGTTTCATGGAAGTGCATCACGGCATGCATCATTTCTGCGATGGAAAGGCGTGATATAGACGGTTCTAGTATGCCAAAAATGAGCTAATTAAATATGCATGATTAATGTATCACTGAAAAGGTACATTAGATATGCAAAATTCTTTGCCACAGGAAGTAGTACATTTGGCATGCATTGTTTTTGCTCTTGGAAATGTGATATATGCGGTTAGGTATGCAAATGAAGCTATTAAATATGCATAATTAATGTACCACTGAACAGTACATCAGATATGCAAGATTCTTGTTGCACAGAAGTACATTGTGGCATGAATGTTTTGCTTGAATGAAAGTGCATGATATATATGCGGCCCTTAGATATGCAATGAGCTAATTAAATATGAGCAATTAATTTTTCACTGCAACTGGTACATCGATGTGCAAAATTCCTTCGCTACTAGGAACGCTTATGCCAATACATCTTTTGCTGTGAACATGAATGTGCGATTTCGTATGCGGTTTTAGGTATGCAATAGGAGCTTAATTACAATAGCGCAATTAATGTTTCGCTGTAACGGTATACATCGGTGTGCAATTTTTTATTTTGTGCAGTTATGAAGTTGTCACTTCCAAATGTCGCGAAATTCCCCCGGCGGGGAACATATTTTACGCATCGCGTAAAATACGAGTTCGCTGTTTTTACCTAACATCAAAGCCATTCAATAAGAAAATAGCTACGACCTCTCGATGAAATAAGAGCTAAGAAACAGAGGCCCTATTTTAAAATGGCCGCCCATATCCTGAACGCACGTCTGTCAAATGGTCTGTCTGTTCATATGGATTTCTTGACACAGCGCCGCACTAATTGTTTTCCTTTTATACACCCTGATCGTCATACAATCTAACATTAAGACTTTGCTTCCCCATAAAAAAACATGAAGATGAAATTTAAATCTTATCGCCTCAAACCTTCCGCAAAAATGAAACCCCCCGCAACCACATGAGTGTACGTTAATATCTAATTCGTTTCCGTATTTTGAAATGAAGAAGAACACTATTTTTTTTTAATGCCAACGAAACATTTAATTAAGAAAAGCTTGCACGCATTAAAATTTTCCGAGTAGACGCATGTGTTCGCAGACTCTTAGAAATCACACGCTTCTGAATTAATCCCTAGCCGAATGTTCCTTGAACCTGTTACCCGTATATCATCGAAGTCTTTCAAAAGAAGAACTTTTGACATCCTTTGACTTTAATCAAGTACGAAAATAATGGGACAACTTTCGTCGTCGACAAACTTTTAAGTCATGTCCAAAGAGAGGCCATCTTCGCATACCCAAGCATCGTAGCATGGGTTTGACTTGTTAATTATTGTGTATATCAGTTCGACTGCCACACGAACATTGGCGTCGCAACGATCAAGGTCGTCTACGTTCTAGCCTTACATGGCGAAAAATACATTAAATACAACTACAAAGTTTCCAACTGCGGTTTCTGTTACCGTGTTTCATAAGATTAAACCATTTTTTATTGTTACTTTTTGCACGTATTGTTCAAATCAGCGTCTGGAGGTAGTAAATATTTCTGACTCAGGTTCGGGCAAATACAACAAAATCGTAATTATAGTGTTTAAATTCTCCATGTAAAATCCTCGGTCAGTCTAGGGCTCTTCCGCTCATGTCTAATATAGTACCATAGCATAAGAAAATCGATATCTGTTGGCATTTTGTATTATTTTCCCAGATTTTCGAAGCATCATTGGTTATTCCCTAAGGTGAACGTGGGCACGGGCACTGCCGGTGTAGAGATCAGTGTGAACGGCGTCAACATCTTCGTTCCCACATGTTTTTTCCGGGGGGGGGGGGGGGGGGGGGGGGGCCAAGACGGTTATCATGTTTATTTCCGATTGTCCATTTAATTTAATATCCGCATCGTCACTGTTCAGCAGAAATTATCCATAACAATCAAATACCGATGAATGTCGGACTGAAAACAACCAAGAATGGAAAACAATATTTTGGCTCATGGTGATCCCCAAAGTTATTTTACACAAACACACACACACACCATGTGGGCGAAGATATAAGGTCAAGTACAAGCACATGTAAGTATGAAATGAGTTTGATGCAAATGCACCCGATCATGACCCATTTAGCCGACGACCCGAGTAAAAATGTTGGGGAAGCACTCTCGTCCACGATAACTTTTCACCGGCATAGTTTTTATGGAGTCTGATGGTCAACCGCCTTACGCAGTCCAGGTCAATAAAGGCATCATATCTATCTACCGGTGGTCGTCTGTCTGTCGTATGTCTGTCTGCTCAGTGTGGTCTGTCTGTTTTTATGATCGCGTCTATTTTCTCGGACACCAAGGGTCGCACCACCTGAAACTTGGTGGGTGGGGGGCCCACTTGACCAACGAAGACCGAGTGGTATTGGTTAGTGGATCAAGGTCCATCATGGGTTCATTCAAGGTCAGATGAGAGGAGGTTCAAATGGGGTAAACGTTAATGTATGGACATGAAACTTGGCGTGTGGGTCGATTTTTGTGGCGAAAAATTTTGAAGGTCACGACAAGGTAAATAGGGGTCTTCTCAAGGTCAAAGTAGGTTAAACCTTGGTTTCTCAGAGACCACCAAGGGTTGCCAAGTTCCCGAAACTTGGAGGTGGGTGCTTCCTGACACCTCCGAAGACCGAGTCTATATTGGTTAGTGGATCAGTGGTCAGGGTATCAAAGTAAAATGGAGTCAAATGGGGTAAACGGTGGTGTATGGACAGGGAAACTTGGAGGGCTCGGTGGGGGTCGATTTTGATGTCGAAAATTTGAAGAGTCACGACCGGTTGAAATGTAGGGGTCAGTCAAGGTCAAGTCACTAAGGGGTTAAACCTTGGGTTTCTCGGCCATGAGGCTTGAAACGTTCCCGAAACTGGTGGGGGTGATACTTTACCCTCCGAAGAACGAGTTAATTGCGTTAGCGGATTCAAAGGTCCTCAGGGGTTCATGTGTGCAAGATCACATGATGGTCAAATGTGTTGGTAAAACATTGGTGTTGGACATGAAATTGGAGGTGGGGGAGAGTTTTGCTATGCCGAAGATTTTGAAGGTCACTTCAAGGTCATAGGGTTCATTTAAGGTCAAAGAAGGTTAACGTTGGGGGTTCTCAGAGGACCGAGGGCGCCACTGTTCTTGAAACATGGGGCGTTGGTGCTCCTTGACCGTACAAAGACCGAGTTGATTGGTAGGTTGATTCAAGGTCATCAGGTCATGAAAACCAAGTAGGTAAACGTTGTGTATGGACATGAAACTTGGCGGCTGGGGTCAATTTGATGCCGAAATTGTGAAGTCACGACAAGGGATTCGGGCTCATCCAAGTCAAAGAAGGTTTAAGTTGGGTTTCTCCAGAGACCGAGAGTCGCCTTCAGGCTTCATGAAACTTGCGTTGCGGTGGGTGCAACTGACGTACGAATACCCGAGGGTTGTATTGGTAGTGGATCAAAGGTCATCCACCCTTGGGGTAATCAAGATCAAAATGGGTCAAACATGGAGTAAACATCCTGGTTGATGGACATGAAATGTGCCAGGGTGGGGTAGCCCCCTTTCCAGGTCGGCGGCGATTTTTGATCAACCAAATCTCAAGCGTTCTCCATGGTTCACAAGGTCATTATGGGGTCATCAATTTTGGTCAAACGACCCCCCGGTACTTTCTAAAATGGGCAAAACAGTGGTGTCATGGGACTATGAAACTTTCAGGGTGGGATGATTGTTGTGCATAAAAATCCCTTAGGCACAAACCACAGCCCCCGTCATCAGTGGTCCCTACACAGCCGTCTGATCTTGCACCGATCCAGCCCAGATCACCCCGGTACTGTGATCTCGTTCAAAAATTGTCTGAATCGGACCGAGAGAATGGTCCACTCCCTCATTTGCTGGATAAATCTGTCAAATCCCAAATCCACAAATATAGAATCCTGTTCTACATATGTCTATTATCTCACTATTCACTATCCGTGCGTCCTTGTGTGATTTATCTAGATAAACCAAAGATTAAAATGTATAATAGTAATAATACCTAACTACTCAATGTGGTAAATAAATTAAATATATCAATATAACACAGAAAGACTATACAGACGCTAAAATATAATTAAACGGCATGACACTATCACATAAACTGAATAAATATAAAGTAATACAGTGGGATTCTAATTACTGGGACAGTGAGATACCCAAACCTTCGCTGTAAGCGCAACAAGCGCGCCTGAAAGGGTTCGGCGCACTCTTCGACCAATTACGCATCCCGAAAAAAGCGTGCTGATTTTCATCATGGTCTTCACGCAAAAAGTCACGCTAGCGAGTGTTCGATTCTGTCCAACAAATTATTAATCAGACTGTAAATAATAAATGAATAAATGTAAATCTGAAAAGTATAAATTGAACTATATGTAAAAACTTGAATAAATATTAACTTGAATATAAATACAAAACTATAAATGATAAAGAGTACCCAATGAATAAAAATTTGATAAGGGGACTCCACACGACAAATATTAAACGTAATAAAATTATAACAAGAGAACATCGAATACAAAACGTAGTAAATTAACTAGCTAGCTGATTTCAGATATAGGCGTAAGAAAATACAAGTCTAAAAAGGTTTAGTGTTGAGTGCAATAGCGAAAACGTGTTAGACCAGTGCCACTGCCAGTTTGTTCCCCAAGCCATGTGCAAACAAGAAATAAAAATATTACAAAAAGTGTCGTCTTTTCGTAGAAACTTAGCAGGCAAAGAGGTTTAATAATAATTAGGAGAGGAAACAAACCAAAGATCATAGATGGAACGGGTATTAGTCAAAAACAAACAACGATCACCTGGCTTATATCTGTTCTCTGGTCTCCCACCCAAGCACTGACCGGGCCCGACGTGGGCTTAAACTTCCTTGATTCGCCGCTGATCAGATTGCGTAAGCCACGAAATCAACTTCACTTTCTGTCGGCCAAAACTATACTTAAACCTTTGGACCTACAGGTTGTGTGAAAAAAAAAAAAAAAACTTAATATGAGGAAGAGACCACGACAAGAGCAAAGGATAATTAATACAGAAAGATTACTACTGATGACCACCTACGTATGACGGAATACAATAGTTGCGAGTCTGCTTTTCAGCCATAGAATGGCTTGCAAAAGGGACTACTTGTACGACCCCATGACTCTATTCCATTGAATGGTAGATGTGATGGAATTTTACATGTATTGTGTGAGGTCTTACCACAGGAACAACTCCCGTTTCAGAAGTAGTGGTAAAATACGCAAAGCCTTTAGTAGAAATTATCTACCGTGTACATACAAACAGGAATTCTTGCCGGTATTAAATGACTCGCGCAGCCGCATTATAATGACATAATGTAGTAGTCACATAGAAAAATATAAATGGTAAGCTTTCAAAAAATCTGTGGTATTTTAAACTTTGGGGCTTTTTATTGTCAGTTTGGGAGATCGAGGGAGGTAGATCGGTAGCTGATGAATTTTCTCCGAACCCCGATTCAAAGCGATTAGACCAAAATTCTGGAGATTTACGATATGCCGATAAGATCGGCCATTCATACAGACAAGCTCAAAGGAGGTCAAAAGGGGGAACTTTGGTGCATCCGACTGAAACTTGGTGGGGGGGATCAATTGTTGTATACCAAAAATTTTAAAGGTCATAAAAGGTCATCAGGGTCATTCAAGTCAAATGGGGTAAACGTGGTGTATGGACATGAACCTGGAAGGTGGGGTCAATTGTTGCTGCCGAAAATGTCAAAGGTAACAGCAAGGTAACGTAGAGGTCATTAAGGTCAAAGGAGGCAAAGCCTATTTTCTTGGAGATCGAGGGCCGGACGTTCCTCAAACTTGGTGGTGGGTGCCCCTTTGATCTTCAACAGACTGAGTTTGTTAGTGAAGCCAAGGTCATCAGGGGAATTCAAGGTCAAAGGAGGTCAAATGGGGTAAACATTGGGTATGGAGTGAAACTTGGACGGTGGGGGTGATTGCTGACAAAAACCTTCAAGGTTATGACAAGGGTCATCAGGAGTCATTCAAGGTCAAAGGAGGTAAAATGAGGTAACTGTGGTGTATCAAAATGGAAACGTGGTGAGCGGGGATGATTGTTGATGGCGAAAAGGTTAAAGGTCCATGTTATTGTCATCAGGGGTCACTCACGGTCAAAGGAGGTCAAATCCAACTTAATACAACTATGCATTTCCCTAACCATCACCAATTGATGGGTTACTGCATTCATTGATGCACTCGATTTGAAGAGCCACCCCAAAAATTTTCAACAAAAATTGAGATTTTTTACCGGTTCATGGTAACTGGCTAGTAAACCATACCTGGGAATGGTTAAGCCAGAAAAGGTCTGTGTCTCACAAACGAAGGAATTTGTAATAGAATATTATTATCGGATCTCATAATAATTCAACGGCTGCTGGAAAACAAGCCTTTCAAGGTGAAATAGCCGGGAAATAGCACCATGTTCATCATGTCGGCTCATCAATTTTGTAATTATTGGTTCAGGCAAATCAAGTTAGGGGTTATTTTCGAGGTGGCACTATTTCATCGTGGATGGACAAAACGTAGCATTTCAGCTTAGCAAGTCAATCTGGATCCTAATGCTATCACAAAATCGCTATTTTATGATAAATACGCATTTTTTTAGCATTCTCTTCGCAGGTATAGTAATCGGCCACGTAACTGTGCCAAAATATCAAATTTTGAAAATTGGGGGTGTCTTCAAAAAAAGGTGCCACAGTGAATATATGAGGACTTGCCACTAGTACGGCTCTCATTTCAGACTTGTAGTCTATAAATCAGGGGTCACCAGTTCTTCCACGGTGAAAAAAAGACACAGAAAAAACCTGGTTTCCCCACTTGGGAAGAAAAAGTTTCTTCCCTTTCTTCCAGTGCAAAAGTCGAAGAAAATGAAAAAAATCATTTAAAAGTCCCTATTTAGTGCAAATGATAAAGTTCTGATTTATATTATATAATAATTGAAATACACAGACATAATTTAAACAATATCAGGGAACCATAATCGCCTCATTTTATTACATAATTAAAATAAATGCAAGCAAAGTTCTCTGAAAAATAAAAAAACAGGTTCTGCCCATTTAAGCAATACCAAAGTTCAATCTTATACACAACATATAAGTAAAACCACCAAAATGGTCGAACTACTTTTTATTGATTTTTTTCTAATTAAACAAATTGGCAATACAGATTTGAAAAGATTTTTCATTGTTTCATCTGCAATGTGATAATTATACGGTAAAATGTGCACATGGAAACATTTTGAAAAACAAGCTTACAATTTCACTGTTTAATCTTATTGCAAAAAGTACCGTATTGTTCCTATAAACGCCGGGGGCAGTTGCATTTCAAAAGAGGGGGCGTTTATACAGTCAAAAATGAAAGTCGAAAATCCCCACAAAAAATCACCTCACAATGTTAAAAGATTATGAGGGTCCAGATTTCGTAAAACATTGAAATCCACGAAATCACCTTTGTACTTGTAAAAAGTATTGATGACAACAGCGATTATGATACAGATTACGACAGTCCTGGCCCTTAAATCATGCGATTTAGGTAAGCTTAATTACTCATTTTCTCGAATTGTTTTGTCCAAAAATCGTAGGGGGGTTTATTTAGAGCAGGGCGTTTATTAGGAACAACACGGTACTTATACTTGCAAGCATACTAACTGCTATAAACTGTCCTATATTTTTGTCAGTCTTAAATAGCCTAGGGTATAAATCTGAATTCAGTAGGGCATTTAAGTAGACTGCATGAGGAATGGTGATGTGGTATTATATCTGCTAAAACTAAAGAAATGGCCTAAAAGGCTGCCAAAAAGCTATGTTTCTCCATTGGTTTTTGGTTCTCTGAAGAAGCTACTAATTTCTTCATTTACCCTGTGAAATTAGGGCTGAAGGGTTTGGTTTCGAAGTAAAGCGAAAATGTACTCCATTGGTGAACCAATGTTAATTTACAGAATACAATTTTAGCTCTCACATTGAAACGGGTTGAAAAATCAGCGGCAAAACTTTACAGATGGTGGGGTTTGGTTGAAGACCATTCTATCACATAAAACTTTATGTACTTAAATCAGATTCATCACCCTTAAGTGTCGTGAATAACAAATGTTTTCTTTCATTTTTTACATTTTGTTGTAATATGATATGGTTGAAGCTACAACTGGAGGAAGTGAAAAGTGGACGAAATTTGATGAACGTTGGTGCTGGGACTCTTTTGGAACCTCTTTCCTTAAGAAGGGCATGCCTATCAGTTGATGAATATGGGGAGGTAGTTCTGATGGGAACGAAGACGTGATTCCTATGATGATGGGGGGGGGGGGGGGGTATGGGTTGTGGTTGTTTAGTGATGGAGAGGAAGAGAAGGCGAGTGACTGCACCTTCCCATCAAAAGGAGGGTTTGCACTGAAGCAATCTAAAAAGAAAGACCAATATCAGGGAGCAAGAAGAAGAAGAAAAAAAAAAAAAGCCAAAACGAGGAGTTTGAAGGATTAGATCCATCAAGGTCGGAAGCGCAAGATAAGCCAAGTGTCAGTGTAAGGGCGCAACATTGATAAGGCAAATCTCAAAAAGGAGAGGCTTGTCAAAAGAGTGCAAGATGGTTAAGCAGACAGACCAAAGATCAGTTATTTTTTACCAGTGATGGAGAAGAAAACCAAAGACCGGTTTATGTCTGGAATCTGAAAAGCAGACAAGAGTTCCACCATAACGCTGACAATCAATCATCTTAGGATATGAGCTCAGTTTCCTCATTCGGGATTCAAGTTGGGAAGACCCCGTCACTAGAAAGAAGGATTGCGATCTGTACCAATACCAATTACGCGAGCTATGTGGTAAGGTTGAAAACTTTATCAGCTTCAATTCCATCTCCACTAGCACTTGCCACCACAAACAGCAACCAGCAGCAACAACAACAGCAACAACAACAACAACAGCAACAACCAAACAACAGCAACAACAACAAAAGCAGCAGCAGCACCAGCACAAACAAACCAGCACCAGCAAAAAGCAAAAAAAACAAACAAACCAATCAGCCAACACAACAAAAACTTTCCTTTTAGAATTGACATCTCGGTTTGGAGCTGCAGACAACACCAACTTCAGACAGAGGTGGCATTTGACACAGTATTTGATAGTGATGATCTTTTTGTTGACCTTGGTTTGTGTAATGAATGTTCATCACCCTCACAACCAGCAAACACTGGTTTTGGTGGTGTGCCCCGCATTTGATGGGTTGGCTGCCCTTAACATTTGGCATTGGGTGCCCCAGCATTGGTGGTGGTGACCGCCAGCATTTGGTGGTGGTGCCCCAGCATTGGTGGTTTTGCCCCAACATTTGGTGGTGATGCCCCAGCATTTGGTGGTGGTTTGTCCAAAATCTGGTGGTGGCATCCCCATATTTGGTGGTGGTGGTGCCCCAGCATTGGTGTGGTGACCCCAGAATGGTGGTGATTTGCCCCAGACATTGGTGGTGATGCCCCAGCATTTGGTGATGGTGGGTGTCCCAACATCGGTGGTGGCATCATCAATAAATTTAGTGGTGGTGGTGCCCCAAACATTGGTGGTGGTGCCCCAAAATTTGATGGTAGTGCACCCAGTATTGGTGGTGCCCCAGCATTTAGTGGTAGGGGTCCCAGCATTTGGCAGTGGTGCCCCGGATTTGGCAGTGGTGCACACAGAATTGGCAGGTGTACCTAAGCATTTGGCAGTGGTTGCCCCAAGCATTGGCAGGGGTACACTCAGCAATTGGCAGTGGTGCCACGAAGTTGGACAGTTGGTGCCACAGAAGCATTTGGCAGTTGCCCAGCATTTGGCAGTGGTGCCCCAGCAAATTTGGCAGTGGTGCCCCAGTCAGACCATTCTCCTCATTTCTTAGTAAAAAGCCACCTTAGATGATACCAAATGGTTCTAAACCCTCTCTATTGATATGGCACCACAGATTGCAGTCGCCTCGCTCTGGTTGCAGATCGTCATTCCTCACGTAGCCACATGAAATGAAATCAAAAGCACCTGATGCAGGAACCGTCGGCCGTAGCACCATCTCACATTTAAAATCATATGATGAGAGTTCATGCTAGAGGCTGCTGAGCAGTCTATGATGATTGAAGAAAAGGCAGAAGTTCAAACACGATCATCTTCTAAACAACTTGAAAGGAGGAAGCAGGAGGAGGAGGAGGAGAAGGAGGAGGAGAAGCAACAGACAAAGATGGTGTCTAGGGGAATCATGGGAGGAATGCCAACTGATAGGAAAGAGGAAACATTAAGGTATGGTAATTGACATTTCTAATTTAGTAAAAGCCATAAATAGTTTGGTACAAATTTTACTAGAGCCGTGAAATGCCAAAGAGTTTTAGATTTGTCCTGTTGAAGCTACATGTTATGCAGTTTTGTAAAATAACATTTCCCCTCTTTTTAAGCATTTTACAGCAAAATATTTTTTTTTAAATTATTATTGACATTTGTGCATTTGTATTTAAAAAGATACAAAGATACTTATGGTATTGAGTGAAAAAGGCTAACTTCTTAGGCATGTTGAGTGGAAAATTAAATGACAAATTGAACTGAAAAATAACTGAAAATAGGGAAAATGTCAACAGTTTGACTGAAAGTGCAATTTTTAAACAATTTTAGGTAAACTTACCTTCAGTGGCGGATTTAAGGAAAAGAGCCCTGTCAGCAGCTTAAGGTGGGGCCCCTTTAGTGTCAAGAAGCAACGCAATATCGCACTTTAGTGCGACTAAAGCGTGTCCGAGGGGGCCCTGAGAGCAATATTTTAGGGGGCCCTGTCAGCAGCTGCTGACACTGCTGACTCTTAAATCCGCCACTGCTTACCTTGTAGTTATGAATTTGTAATAAACTTGATTAAAAAATAAGTTAAGCTGATGTTTTGGTATCTAATGATAGATAGGTGTTATAAATTTAAACAAAATTTTAGGTACTTGCTAAAAAGTACCTAAATTTTTTTTATATGTAATTTTACATAATATTTTATATTATGTAAAGCCTTTCTAAATCGGGTTGATCCAATGCAATGACCTTTTATATACAATGCGGGCATGCATTGAAGACGATTAAACCAAAACAAAACCTTGTTTAAAACAACTGATGATAACTGTCAATTTAATAACTGAACTATCATTGTTTCAAAACATGTAAGTCATTTCTGATATTATATCACCTGCAATGAAATTAAATCAATTTTTGGACATGCTTCGGTAATCAGTCTTGAACCCATCACCCTCAGCTGCCCTTGGAATATGAGTCGCAAGTCTTTAACCACTGTGTTGCCACATGCCAAACACATGTTAAAGGGGGATGGCCCGATTTAAGGATATGCAGTTTTCATCTTAAAGGTCCATGGCCCGATCGCTAATAGCCTCGTCCCCAGATACCCCAGATTTTACCGGAAGTGGTCAATATTTTGGTATCAGAAGAAAGCTATTATTTTTCTCATTTACCCTGTGAAATTTTAGGGTTAAAGGATGTTTGGTTTGGATATTATGAGCAAAAATGTGCACCATTTTGGTTGACCAATATTAATTTCATACAGTACTCTATGGGGATTTAAAAATCTTGTTTTTAGCTCTCACTTCAAAACGGGTTGAAATATCGGCGAGAAACTCTACAGATGCGGTTTTGGGGTGAAAGTCATTCTATCAAGATGAACAATTTATAGACTTAAATTGGGCCATCCCCCTTTAATAGATTGGCCTTCACTCCAAAACCCATCTTTAAAGTTTTGCACCAATATTTCAATCCGTTTTGATGTGAGAGCTTAAAAACATGATTTTGTAAGCCCCATAGACTACTGTGTAAAATTGTAAAATGGGGCACATTTTCGCTCAGTTCTTCCAAACCAAACATCCTTTGACTTTAAGATTTCACAGGGTAAATGAAAAAAATAGCAGCTTTCTTCTTATTCCAAAATGTTGACCACTTCCGGTAAAATCTGGGGCTTCTGGGGACAAGGCTATTAGCAATCGGGCCATGGACCTTTAAAAAATCTGTGTTTGAGGGCCAAATCATACCTTGCCTTGGTGGTATATTTACTGTTTATCTCAGAGTTGCTAAGTGTTTAAGCACCATTGGTCTGTGGGTGAAATTTTTACCCTATTTCTGCAGAAGAAGAAAAATGATTCCAGTTTCCTATTTACCTTAAAAGTTCAGGTTCTTTCAGATGCTGAAAAAATTACATTTATTCATATTTCATAATTCCCCAAACAAAATAATGGGGTTTGTAGCAGTCTCCAGGAAAAATTACATTCAATTTAGGTAGGTAGCAGATGACTACTGGAATCCTAGTGAAAACCCAGTGGAAGCCAATTAAGCTGTGGATACTTTTTGGGAACTGTTGCAGATAAACACTGGGTAATTTGTGGGTAGGGTAGCTACCAGATGGTCACTGGGTGGTCTTCAGGAAAAGTGACAAGCAAATTAGGTAGGTAGCAGGTAACTACCGTAAACCTAGTGGAAACTCGGTGGATACCAAGCTGTGGATACTTTGGAGAAACTGTTGCAGATAAACACTGGGTAGTTTGTGGTAGGGTACGTAGCTACCAGATGGTAACCGGGTGGTCTTCAGGAAAAGTGACAAGCAAATTAGGTAGGTAGCAGGTAACTACCGTAAACCTAGTGGAAACTCGGTGGATACCAAGCTGCGGATACTTTGGGGAACTGTTGCATATAATCATTGGGTAGCTGCCGTATGGTCAGTGGGTGCTTGGGGAAAAATGACAGGCAAATTAGGTAGGTAGTAGGGACCTTGGAGACACCTAGTGGGGACCTATAGTGTGGGATTAATTCTCATCTCATTTTTTGATTACTAAGTTAGTGGGAACATTTGGGGAAACTCTGTTTCTTTGACTGAGTTTGTGGATACCTCTCTGCGCATCACATTTTCAAATTGGGAAACTTTGTAGACATCTCTTTTGTATTACTAAGTGTCTGAGCACTCTTTAGGTAACTTACTTGGGGGGGCTATCAGGTAGCCCCCCTCTTCTGATGGTAGGTGCCTGGAAGTTATCTACTAGCAGGAACTTTTGAATACTTTCAAATATGAAGCCCACAAAGTAGCAGGCAACAACCTGATAACCATCGAGTAATCACCAGGCAGGGGCGGCGGGTAATCACTGGGCAGGGGGTCGGTGCAGGGGTGGCAGGGGGCTGCCTCCTCCAGTTTTGAAATTCAGTAAAAATGAATTTAGCACAATTCATAAATTAGTTTTTACTAAAATGAGTTAATTGTGTACTGTTTCGTCAGTCCTATGATGTTACCCTAGCGCCAACGGTCACCGGGATACTTTTCTTTTTTGTTACAGTTCCTCATTCCCCATTCCCAACAACATAAAAATTAAAGGGGGATGTCCCAATTTAAGTCTTAAATCTTTCATCTTGTCATGAAATGGGCTTCACCCAAACCCCTCGTAAAGTTTTGCATCAATATTAACCCCTTTTGAAGTGGAGTTTTAAGGTCCATGGCCCGATCGCTATATCCCTCTTCCCCAGAAGCCCCAAATTTTACCGAAGTGGTCAATATTTGGGTATCAGATAAATCTACTAAGTTTGCTCATTTACCCTGTGAAAGCTTAGGGCAAAAGGATATTTGGTTTGGAAGTTAGATCGGAAAATGTTGCCCCATTTTTTGGTCGACCAATATTAATTTTACGCATTACTCTCTGGGGCTCAAAATCATGTTTTTAGCTCTCACAGTAAAACGGATTTAATATCGGCAAAAAAATTTACAGATGGGGTTTTGGTGAAGGCCAATCTATCAAATGAAATTCATATTCCCTTAAATCCCTTCGTTCCTGTACAAATGGCTAGATGAAAACGTCATTTCTCCTCAATGGAACATCTCATACTTAAAGCTAACATTCTGCTTGAATATCAATCATAAATTAGGGTGTTATCCCCAAAATTTTCGAGCTACTTGACCGTGAAGCTAGTCATGCAACCACAAAAAAAAAAAAGAAAATTGGGGGACCCCCCTGGGGTCAGAGCACTTTTCAGTCACGTGTTCCCTGTAAGAATACGGTAAAATTGGTTTGTCGGATCAAATAACATCAATGACAACCTTTTTTTGATATTCCTACAGATTTTATACTTAATATGTAGCAACCATGATTTGCCACCAGATCTCGCTATTTCTTTCTCAGTTTTTAGGTACACTTTGGCGAGGGTCACCAAAAACCACCTCATTTGCATGGGGGGCTGGACTTACCTGTTTCTCATGTTATTTAGCAGTGTGAATCCAACAGGTCAATGCATAATTGTGTACAACTTAACTGTTAACTGAACCGTTGTCGTTGGTAGATAGGATGTCAAAGCTCATAGTGAGGGCAGTCAATTTTGATAGAATCATCATCATCCAGGGCTGTTGGTCTTTGGGGAAAAAAACAATTACCCTTTGTGGTATTCTCAGATAGGGTTAACTGTGACAAGGATTCTAGTCTACATCACTCTAATTGGAGGTATTGTGTGTATTTTACTCTGCAGCCATTTCGAATTCGAACTTTCGGGATATAAACTTAATAAACTTGATAGAAGAAAAAGGTAAGTTGAATTTGTCTAAATTTAGATACTGGAAGGTATGAATTTTGATACTCTTAAAAGAATGATAGCCGTTTCAAATACATTGTAGGAGTACTAACTGCTTCATAGACAAACATATCTTATTCTCATTCTGAAACAGATTATAGTATCAAGGTAAGCTTAACGCTATTTTAACAATCCCTTTGGATTAAATACATATAAGATAGGACTGCTTTTACCAAGCAAGGGAAAAATTGAACCATTGAAAGTAAAGACCATACACAACGAGACACAACATTAACAAACAATGGTAACCGGAGTTGTGTTCATTGACCTATCAGCAGCCTATGACACTGTTAATCACAGATGTCTACTCCATAAGATTCTGGAAATCACCAAGGACATCCGCTTGACTGAGCTTATCAAAGGATTGCTGGCAAACAGGATGTTCTTTGTTCAGCTAGGAGGCAAAAGAGCCAATGGTGTAGGCTCAAGAATGGACTAACACCACAACGAGCGTGCTTCACCTCCTCCTGTTATATCATACCAACGCCCCCCTAGGAGTGCAGGAACCTGACGTTTTATTTAGCAATCTTGGACTTAGCGTCACACGATGGAAGGGGGGGGGGGGGCCCGCAGACTCACAGTTGTTGAAGAGAGACTCTCCAAAGCTTTGGATGAACTCACTCCTTATTATGAGGAAAACCACCTATGTGCAAATCCATCCAAGACACAGGTGTGTGCTTTCCATCTACGCAACAGTGAAGCCAAATGTTAGCTTAAAGTTACCTGGTCTGGAACACCCCTGGAGCACTGTGATAACCCTGTCTACCTAGGAGTTACCTTGGACCGCACTCTCTCTTATAAGACCCACATCGAGAAGACGAAGAGTAAAGTATGTTCAAACACTAACATCTTGAACAAACTCACTGGCACAAGATGGGGTGCTCGCCCACATACCCTAAGATTGACGGCACTTGCCCTGTGCTACTCATGTGCAGAGTATGCTTGTCCTGTATGGGAAAGATCAACCCCTGCTAAAAAGCTTGATTCAGCATTAAATGCCTCCTGCCGGCTTATCACAGGATGCCTCCGTCAAACATCAACGGAAAACTTATACATCCTAGCAGGAATTGCTCCACCAGACATCCTTCGTAACATAGCGAGCATGCAAGAGCGTAGCTGCTAAGTATATAATGTGAAGCATCCTATGTTTGGACAGATAGCTGCTGCCAACTGCCTTAATTCCAGAGAGAGTTTCTTAAGCAAAGTCCAACCTCTTGAAACAGTCTCTAAGGAGCTAAAGAGAGTCGCCTTGTGGAAAGAAGGATTTGCCATCAACCAAGAATTAAGTAATGGTATGAACCTGGTGAGATCTCCAACTGGAGCTGGACTCCTCATGGGTGTTATGTGAATGCGATTTGCCTTTGCCCTCAACAGATGAGCAACCAGAATTGGCACGCGAGTATAAGGTTTCCGTGAGAAGTGGGGCTATCTGGAAGCAGATCAGGACAGTACCTGTGGTTTGGGGGAACAGGTACCACAGACCAAGGAAACATATTCTTGGTCTGCCCACTGCTGGAGCAGCAACAATGCACAGACAAGGCCTTGTGGATTCAGTGAAGCAGCCCAGACAGCTGTACCCATCTCCCTGGCTGGATATATTTGAGAACTCACTGTGATTTGTGGACATGCTACGAAGAAGAAAAACAATCATGGGGAATGGGGCCAAAATTGCCAAGTAGATGCATAAACCTCAAAATAAGCGTCGATATGTAGATGTAACACCCAGCCTAAACTAGGGAAATATGTGAAAATGAAAAGGAACAAGTGTGAATTGTGTGAATAACCCACCGCTGTTACGAATGTTTGCTATCTAGGCATGCAATGTGTGGTGGATGTTATTATAGCACCAGTACAAGCCAGGCAGGTGAAACTGTACAAATGCACATATACAAGTTTGAGGTAATAATGCTACCCATACCAAAATTCAAATCATATGAAGGGTTGCCGAGTGCCAATTTGTGTAACACATATTTCAAATAACGGAAAAATCGTCAATCTCATCATATGGTGGGCAGTTCACCCTCCATAGAAAAACGTTTTTTTTTACAAAATTTGGCACTCGCCAGTGGTGATACGTAAAAGCAATGGCAAGATACCGCCATAACGACCTGGGATGACCTTTGACCCCAAATGACCCCTCAAAACGTGACCACAAAAATCTTAAAAAAAAAAAAAAAAAAAAAAACCAAAATTCATATCCGTAAGTTAAAGGACAGCGAACGCAAACCGGACAACAAAAAAAATCAACAAACAAACCCCCAAAGTTTATTTTTACTAATATATAAATAGATTGTTTAGTAATGTTAGATTTCTTAAAGTGAATCTTTGATTGACTTACCGCACATAATAGTTCATGTTTGGCAATCAAAACTACATACTGAAAGTTTCAAGTTGGATTCCTACCACGCGTAGATGCAAACAAAATTTCCAATTGATTCCAACAAATGTACACGGCTGTACCAATCGTGAACCTGCCACTTTATATTCCCTGTACAATTGTACACGCCAGCAACGCAAATACTGAAACAGAGCCAGGCGAAAATATATCACATTACGTCAGTCAGTCGCCACAAGCCTGCACCCTGGTGAAGCTTCGGTAGCACACAAAGGATAGAGCGAAAGTTCGTTTGGAAATTTTATTGCAAAAAAACTCACTTTTAAAAAACCCAATGATTTGGAAAAATGTAAAGAGGGGTATTTTAGATATAATTTGTGATGAACAAAGGGTTTAGTTGCGTAAAGCACCAAACTCCATGAAAATTGACATTTGAATAGGGGTCGGGCCAGCTCCGAGTCTCTCTTGGGGAAACCGATGTCCAGTAATACCCATAGTTCCCTTTCATTACAGCATTTGAACATATTTGTGATATTTTATTTCATATTTATTGTTGAGTTTGATCGAAAACGAAATGTGGCGAATACACCACAAAGGAAACATGGATCGCTCAACCTGGTAATCAATGGAGCTATAAGGTCTATTTCGAAAGCCACTAATGCCGCCCGTCGATTTCAGCATGTACGTACTTTTCAATGTACCGAGTAATGCTTCTTCGTATGCTGAAGAGTTTTCCTAATTTTAAAAACTGTGTCATCCTCGAGCAACCCACGCTTATTTTCTACAAATTACACACAAATTTATGCACACTTTTGATAGATTTATATAATTTTTAAAGGAAAAACGTTGAATAATCTGTATTTT
The DNA here is from genome assembly GCA_023653785.1 of Ophioderma brevispina. NCBI lineage: Eukaryota > Metazoa > Echinodermata > Ophiuroidea > Amphilepidida > Ophiodermatidae > Ophioderma > Ophioderma brevispina. The sequence goes on from JAMKCH010016496.1 coordinate 60,231, forward strand.
TATTTTCAATGTTAAAATTAACTCGCTAGTCTTTTTTTGTACGGGTCAGAACTTGACTCACCACCAACATCGATCAATTGGTGTGAAAGCCTAAACACGGCGTGTGGCAAAACGATAGTGTAAAAAATAACATGAACGGCTTCCTCAACCTCGTCCTACGGTACGAACGAAATTAAGCATGCAAATGCCGTTTTCCTTCGCAAGGAATACTACTCCAATGACCATGAAAACCTCTGGTTACGTCATAATTTAGGGATATTTCTTATATATGTGCCGTAGATTCATACCAATTCAATCCCTTCCAACTGTGTAAATGGGGACAACATTAGGGTAACCTTTTACCTGGAAAAAGGATGGTCCCCTCCTCCATCAGCTGGTTGAAAGTCTCATTCTTATGATACAACAAGAATACACAAAATAATCAACGGCGACACACTTTTGCAACTAATTTGGAGTATCTATGCTACTAACTACATCCTGTGTAAAATTTGATGAAAATTTCATTGCGGGCAACATATGATTTTTAAATCCAGTTTTACACGTCTTTCTATGGGAAAATAGGCATATAGAGGAAGGGCGCTATAACATACAAATTATGACCCACACTGGGAATTTTTCTGATTTTTGCGAGGTCATAAAGCTCTCTGCATGTCCCTAATAATATCAGTTGTCAAATTGTGTCGCCATTGCTTAAAATTTGCTCTTAAAATAAAGAAGGACAATTTGCATGGGGTCAACAGCTTGTGCTAATTCAGCCCCAGCACCTTTGGTTTCAGCCCTATCATCAAAGAGGAAGGAATGGGTAATGGATAGAAGCTAAGCAGCTTGGACATCCGTGGCAGGATGGCCCGGCCAGCATTTTCGTGAACATAATGAGTGTTGATAACGATGACGTCATCGCAGCATTTTTGGACTTAGTGCATTCTAGCCTCAGCTCATTGAGTTTCATTGGTGCGGGGTTAATGGAATAATATGACATCTTATAATCAACAATGATATTATCACGGGTTTGATCATATATTTTATACATTCCGAAATAACCGGTACCAATGTAAACCTCTCAGCAACAAGCAACCGGACTGTTTGACTGCAAGGTACACTTCACCCGCACTGTCTTGAAAACCTCTCCGAACAGACTATACTGTTGATCTGCAAGTAATGGCATGCCTCAACTGTCTTGAAAACCTCTCAGGAACAGCACTATACTATACTGGATCTGCAAGGTACAAACGGCAACAGCCTCAACTGGTCTTGAAAACCTCTGCCGGAACAGCACTATCCTGTTGATTTGGTCAAGTACATGGCTAGCCTCAACCTGTCTTGAAAGCCTTCTCAAGGAACAGCACTATCCCTGTTGATCTGCAGGTACACGGCACAGCCGCACTGTCTTGAAAACCCTCTCAGGAACGCACTATACTGTTGATCTGCAAGGTACTGGCATAGCCTCCACTGTCTTGAAAACCTCTCAGGAACAGCACTATACTGTATCTGCAAGTTCACGGCATCAGCCTCAACTGTCTTGAACACCTCTCAGGAACATCCGCACTAATACTTTTGATCTGCAAGGTACACGGCATAGCCCCTCAACTGTCTTGAAACCTCTCAGGACATGACTATACTGTTGATCTGCAAGTACACGCATAGCCTCAAATGGTCTTGAAACCTCTCAGGAACCGCACTATCACGTTGTCGCAGGTACACTGCATCGCCTCAACGGTCTTGAAACCTCTCATGAACAGCACGAAATACTGTTGATCTGCAAGGTACACGGCACATCCCAACTGTTCTTGAAAACCTTCAGGAACCGCACTATACTGTTATCTGCAAGGTACACCGGCATAGCCCAACTGTCTTTGAAACCCTCTCAGGAACAGCAACTATACTGTTGATGCTGCAAGGTACAAACACTAGGTCATAGCCTCACTGTCTTGAACCTCTCAGGACAGCCTTACTGTTGATTCTGCAAGTGCAAACGGCACAGCGCTCAACTGTCTTGAAAACCTCTCAGGAACAGCACTATACTGTTGCTCTGCAAGGTACAAACGGCATCGCCTCACTGGCTTGAAAACCTCTCAGACCAGCACTATACTGTTGATCTGCACGGTACACGGCACAGCCTCGACTCTCTTGAAAACCTCTCAGGAACAGCACTATACTGTTGATCTGCAAGGCCCACGCACAGCCTCACAGTCTTGACTTGCGTGACAAGTTCGTTTATTTGGATCCCGATCCCATCCAGTTAAAAATCAACCTTTGGGATTCCTCAATCAATTAAATGAAATGGAGTTATTAATCCATAATTGACAGCGGCACTGGCACATTTTTCGAAATATGAATTTCTTCAATTTTGCTCGCAAATGATAGTTCTAGGCTATTGGAAGAATCGAGATAGATTTTTACACATAAAAAGAACATACCCGCAAAAGGCAGATATAGACCTTATAAGAGAGCTAAGCAATCCAGGTACTTGTGGCTAACTTTTACGTCCTAAGTCTTACTCAGAAGATTTTCAGAATATTTTTTTAATATACAACAAACAAAAGATAGTCGCCTAGAATGCTCAATTCCAAAATTTGAAATGAATCGGCTATTTCGTTTGATGCAGTAACATTATGTTTATAGAACAGTGCCATAGGTACTACTGGTGGTGTAACAAATCTCCGGATCCGTCCGGAATTTTTAACCAAGATGTGATTTTCTATATGAAGGACTTTCGATTTGAGCTTAGCTATTTCACACAGTGATTAGTAGTGGCACAAGCATTATGTACAACTGTTAAAAACACAATTTGTTTGAAAATTGAGGGCGGCCCTCATCGGGAAATCTCTTAGTCGGCCTTTAAAGACCCTTCAGCAGTGTATTCACCCGAAATCAGCCAAAATATTTGAAATTTGACAGAATAGCTTAAAATTGAAAGGATAATTTCTGTAGAATCTATAAGTTACTTTTTTCAAACGAACAAGTGCCAGAAAGGAGACAGGGTCATTGTTTCATATATGACTCCTCCATTCACATACGGTTGTAGTGTGTTCGTAACGGAACAGTAACTGACAAATATCAAATTTTTTGTGCTATAATTAGTTCTTCTGGTCGTATCCTATTTGCGGGTAGTGCGGGTACCCGTACTTGTTACAGACATGCAAAAATCTGATTTTTTGATGATTTTTTTCGATGTGTATGACTTTAGCCAAATCACTGATAGTGCCTTTAAACTTTATTCAACAAATGTGTGCAATTACATGGATTCATAGACTTGTACTCATTGATGTAAATCAAAGGGTCACAGACTGGTCAAACAAGGTTAAATGCCGTGAGAATTCCAGACAAGGTAAATGCGTGAAATCAACTCTGTTGTGTTTTTTCTTGTGTTACACTCCCTTGATCCCTTCCACATCGTCTGTCTCCGGAATTAAAGGCCGACTCAGAGATTGCCGATGAGGGCCGCCGCAATTTCCAAAAAATCGTTTTTTTGCATGTACAATCAATGCTTGTACATATACTCATCACTGTGTGAAATTGCAAGCTACATCGAATTCCTATATATGGAAAATCACAACTTTGTTATAAAATTCCGGATCCGGAATTTTTGTTATTACCACAGTATCCTATGGGAACGTAATTCTACACATAAACTGTTTACTGCACAAAACGAAAAACATCCGATCTCATCTCAAATTTCGGAATTGTGCTTTTGTTACTTCTTTATTTCTAGTGGACTATTTTTCATATTACACAAAAAAATGATATTCGAAACTCTGAGTCAGGACTTTTAATGTCATCTGCGAACATTATAAATTGTATTAGTTAAGCCCAATAAACGTGCGGATTGGGCTTAAGCAATATTAGCAACATTTTTTTGAAGAGCAACCCCCCATTTTCAAAAATTTGGAGTATTTTTTACACGGTGTAATTCGTAACGGGCTAGTAAACTATACATGTGAATGGTTAAGCTCGAAAATGTCTAGTGTCACAACGAAGGAATTTTGTACTACATGTAGAATAATTATTATCGGATCCCAGATTAAAAAAGTCAACGGCTGCTGGAAACGGCCTTCCAATGGGAATAGCCGGGAATAGCACAATGTACGTGTCTACGATAATCCATTAGTTTGTTTTAATAGTTCGGCCAAGTCAAGTTAGAGGTTATTTTCCGAGGTGAACTATTTCATCATGGACGGAACATAAACGTAGCATTTCCAGCTCTGTCGTTAAGTCCCAATCGGGATCCCAACCATTCTAATTCAAAATCACTTATTTGGATAAATACGCTTTTTAGTATTCTTCCTTCGCAGGTTAGTTTCCTAGACATTCCAATGTTAATGTGCAAAAAGATCAAATTTGAAAATTAGGGCGTTCTTAAAAAAAATGTCCATTTTGCTTTAATAATTCAGGTGAAGGCTTATGTATATAAAAGCTTTTTACCATGCAAAAATATCAATTTTGAGGTAAAATCTAGGGGCAATATTTTTCAAATGTGCCATTGTATCTTACTAATTCCAATACTTTTGCTTAAAATGTGACTCATTGAGATTCACTTTGGCAATGATAAAAATGGAGTTATTAGTCCCATAACTAACTTTACTGAGTACTATTGTTATGCCTATTGGTATAAATGCTACTCATTGTCAATCAATACCAATTGATAAAATTAGTTATTAGTCCCATAAGTACATTACACCTAAATGACCTGAATAAAGAACTAGATTCAATGTCCCAATAGTTAGAATAACCCCTGAATGAACGCAAGAACTGAGACAACACTGGGGATCAATGACCAAGAGTGAGGTGAAACCTGAATGCCACTAATCTGATACCTATACTTGGTCAGTGCCACAATAGTTGAGATAACACCTGAATGACAATATCTGAGACAAACCCTGGAATCAATGACACTAGTTGAGATAACACGAAATGCCAGTATCTGAGCAACACTGGGATCAATGACCAATAGTTTAGATAACCCCTGAATGACCATATCTGAGACAAACACCGGGTATCAATGACCATAGTTGAGATAACACCTTGCATGACCATAATCTGAGACAACCCGTAATCATGACCAATAGTTTAGATAACACTTGAATGACCAATACTGAGCCCACACTGGATCCAAGACCAATAGTTGAATAAACACTTGAATGACCTAACTGAGACAAATACCGGGATCAGTGACCAATAGTTGAGATAAAACCCCTGTGACCATAGCTGAGACAACACCGGGATCAATTACCAATGTGTTAGATAACACCTGAATTACCAGTATCTGATCAACCCGGGATCATGACCATAGTTGAGATAACACTTGAATGACCAATTCTGAGACAACACTGGATCATGACCAATAGTGAATAACACTTGAATGACCAGTATCCGAACAAACACTTGGGATCAATGGCCAATGTTGAGATACACTTGAATGAACAGTATCTGAGACAAACACTGGGATCAATGACCAATAGTTGAGATAACACCTGAATACCATATCTGAGACAAACCTGGGATCAATGCCTCAAATAGGTTTGAGATACCACTTGATGACCAAATCTGGACAACTGGGATCAATGAACAATAGTTGAGATAACACCTGAATGACCATATCTGAGACCAGACCAGGATCATGACCAATTTGGAGATCACACCTGAAATGAACCAATTATCTGAGACAACACCAGGATCAATGACCATATTTGAGATAACACTTTGAATGACCGTATCTGAGACAAACCCCAGGATCAATGCCCAATAGTGAGATAAACACCTGAAGGACCAGTATCTGAGACAAACACCAGGATCAATGACCAATTTGAATAACACCTGTATGACCATATGCTGAGACAAACACCGTGATCAATGACCAATAAGTTGAGATAACACCTGAATTACCAGTATCTGATACAAACAACCGATCATGGCCAATAGATTAGATAACAAAAGGTAAAAGGACCTGAATGACGAGTATCTGAGACAACAAAACCCCGGATCAATGACCCATAGTTGATATCACAAACCCTGTTGACCATTATCGAGACAAACACCGGGATCAATGACCAATAATTGAGATAACACCTTAATGACCATTAACTGATCCAAACACCCGGATCAATGAGCAATAGTTGAGATACACCTGATTGACCAGTATCTGAGACATCTACCGAGATCAATGACCAATAGTTGATATAACACCTGAATGACCATAACAGAGACAATACTGGGATCAATGACCAATATTGAGATAACACCTGAATGAACCATTAATCTTCTGCGACAACACCCCGGATCAATGACCATAGTTTAGATAACACCTGAATGACATACTGAGACAACAACGGATCAGTGACCAATATTTAGATACAACCTGAATGACCAGTATCTTATACAAACACCGGGACAATTGACAATAGTTGGAGATAACACCTGATTACCAGTTCTAGACATATACTGGATCAGTGACCATAGTTGAGCTACTACCTGAATGACTCAGTAACAGAAAACAAATACCGAGATCAATGACCAATAGTTGAGATAACACCTGAAGAACGTATCTGATACAAACACACCGTTATCAATGGCCAATAGTTAGATTGACCTACATGACCAGTAGCTGAGACTAACACTGGGATCAATAACCATATTTGAGATAACACCCTGAAATGACGCAGTATCTGAAACAAACACTGGGACCGTGACCATAATTTGAGATAACACCTGAATGAACTCAGTATCTGCGACAAACAAACCGAGATCAATGACCATAGTTGAGAATAACACCTGAATGCCCAGTATCGGATACAAACCACCGTGATTCATGGCCAATAGTTTAGATAACACTGAATTACAGATCTGATACAACACCAGAGCATGACAATAGTTGGATAACACCTGAATGACCAGTATCTGAGACAACAACCAGAATCAATGACCAAGATTATATTAACCCCTGAATGACCATTGATCTGATAATACAAACAAAACACAAACACGGATCAATGACCAATAAGTTTTTGCTAACACTTAGCAATGACCAGTATCTAGAGACAAACCCCGGGATCCATGACCAATAGTTGAATAACACTTTGAATGACCAGTAATCTGAACAAACACACGGATCAATGACCAATAGTTGAGATAACACCTGATGACTCAGTATCTGAGACAACACCGGGATTCAATGACCAATAGTGAGATACACTTGAATGACCAGTCTCTGATCACACACACCGAGGATCAATGACCTAATAGGTTGAGGATAAACACCTACTGAACCATATCTGCTAACACCGGGAAATCAAAAAATTTGGCCAATAGTTTAGATAACACCTTAATGACCGTATCTGATCAAACAACCCCGGTGAGTCACTGACCATATTAGATAACACCTGAATGACCAGTATCTTAGACACAAACAACCGGGATCCATGAACCATAGTTGAGATAACACCTTAATGACCAGTATCTGTACAAACACCGGGAATCACTTACCACCTAGTTGAGATAACACTTGAATGACCAGTATCTGAGACAAACCCAACCGGGATCAATGACCAATAGTTTAGATAACACCTGTAATACAGTTCTGAGACAAACACCGGGATCAATGACCAATAATTGAGATAACACCTGTATGACCATGATTGAGACAAACAACCGGTATCAATGACCAATAGTTTGAGATAACACCTAAATGACCATATCTTAGACAAACCCGGGATCAATGACCAATAGTTGATATAACATTTAATGACCAGTATCTAGACAAACAACGGGATCAATGACCCATATGAGATAACACCTGTATGACCAGTATCTGAGACAAACCCCGGATCATTAACCAATAGTTTAGAACCACTTGAATGACCATAATCTGAGACAAACCCCGGATCAAGAACCAATAGTTGAATCACTCCACTTGCCCCCCCCCCACCCCCCCCCCCCACCCCACCCCCCCCCCCTCCCCACCATAATACAGACCTAAAGGCCATATCTGAGACAAGCACGGGATCAATTACCAATAGTTGAGATAACACGTGAATGACCAGTATCTGAGACAAACACCAGGATCAATGACCAATAGTTGAGAAAACACCTGAAGACCAGTATCTGAGACAAACACGGCCTCATGACCAATAGTTTTGACGAGTTGATCAACAACCCAAAAAAAAAAACAACACTCCAAACAAAACAAAAAAACCCCCACAAACACACGCACACCCCCCAAAAACACACAAACGAACGCACCACCAAACCCAACCCACCCACCCCCCAAAAAAAAAACCAACCCCCCCCACACAACAAAAAAATACCAAAAAAACAACCCAAATAAAACCAACACCCCAAAAACAAACGCGTCGGGGTGGGGGGAACCTGTATGACCAGTTACCTGAGACAAACCACGGATCAACATGACCAATAGTTTTAGGTAACACCTAAGTGACATATCAGACAACACCGGTATCAATTACCAATAGTTGAGATAAAACTTGAATGACCATATCTAGACAAACAACCGGATCAATGACCAATATTGAGATAACACTGAATGACCGTTATCTGAGACAAACAATACGGTATCACTGACCAATAGGTGAGCATAACACCTGAATGATCAGTATCTGAGACAAACAAAACACCGAGATCAATGACCAATAGTTGAAATAACACCTGAAGGACCAGTATCTGAGCAACACCGGGATCAAAGACCAATAGTTGAGATAACACTTGAATGACCAGTATGCTAGGACAAACAACCGGATCAATGACCAATAGTTAGATAACCCCTGAATGAACCAGTATCCTGATACAAACACCGGGAACAATGACCAATAGTTGAGATAACACCTGAATGACTACCAGTACTGATCAAACACGCGGGATCAATGCCATACTGATAACACCTGATGACCAGTATCTGAGACAAACACTGGGAGCAAGTGAACCACTAGTTGAGATAACACTTGAATGACCATTATCTTGAGACCAACACTGGGATCAATGGCCAATATTTGAGATAACACCTGAATGACATATCTATCCAACAACAAACAGACACCGGATCATGACCATATTGAATAACACCTGAATGACCAGTATCTTAGACAAACACTGGGAGCAAGTGACCAAGATTAGATAACACTTGAATGATCAGTATCTGAGACAAACACTGGAATCAATGACCATATTGAATTAACACGTGACGACCAGTAATCTGAACAAACCCGGGATCAATGACCAATAATTGAGATAACACCTGATGACCAGTATCTGATACAAACACCGACAATGACCAATAGTTGAGATAACACTTGAATGACCAGTAATCTGAGACAACAACATCGGGATCAAATATGCCAATAGTTGAATAACACCTGAATGACCATATCTGGATACAAACAAAACCGGATCAATGCCCAATAGTTGAGATAACAACTTGAATGACCAGTATCTGATACAAACACTCGGGATCACTGACCAATGTGTTAGATAACACCTGAATTACCAGTATCTGAGACAACACCGGGATCAATGACCAATAGTTGAATCACACCTGAATGCCATATCTGAGACAAACACCGAATCAATGACCAATAGTTGATATAACACTGAATGACCAGTATCTGAGACAACACCGGATCACTGACCAATAGTTGAGATAACAACTTGAATGACCATTATCTGAGACAAACACGGGATCAATGACCATAGTTTGAGATCAACACTTGAATGACCCGTATCTGAGACAACACTGGACAATGACCAATAGTTGCGATAACACTGACTGACCAGTATCTGAGACAAACACCGGGAATCAATGACCAATAGTTGAGATAACACCTGTATGAACCAGTATCTGAGACAAACAAACCACACCGGGATCATGACCAGAGTTGAGATAACACTTGAATACCAGTATCTGATACAACACCGGGATCAATGACCAATAATTGAGATAACACCTGTATGACCAGTTCTGAGACAACACTGGGATCAAATTACAAAGTTGAGATAACACTTGAATGACCAGTTCTGAACAAACACCGGGAATCAATGACACTTAGTTGTGAGCTAAACACTGTATGAACAGTATCTGAGACAAACACTGGGATCAATGACAATTAGTTGAGATAACACTGAATGACCGTATCTTAGAGACAACACCGGTGAGCAATACCAATAGTTTGAGATAACACCTCTGAATGGCCAGTATCTGACCATTTTGAGATACACCTGAATGACCAGTAATCGAGATTACCACCGGATCATGACCATAGTTGAGGATAACACCTGTATGACCAGTATCTGAAAACAAACTCGGGATCAATGACCAATAGTTGAGATAAAACTTGATGACCAGTAATCTGAATACAAACCCGGGATCAATGGACCCATAGTTGAGATAACACCTGACATGACCAGTATCTGAGTAACACCGGGATCAATGACCATAGATGAGACAACACTTGATGACCAGGATCTGATACAAACACCGGATCAAGACCATATTTCAGATAACACCGAATATCAGTATCTTAGACAAACACCGGATCAATGACCACTATTTGAAGATAACACCTAAATGACCATAATCTGAGACATAAACACCCGGGATCAATGACTCATTATTGAGGATAAAACACTTGATGACAGTATCTGATCCACACAACCGGGATCAATGTCCAATAGTTGAGATAACACGTGAATGACCATAACTGAGACAACATCTGGAGCAATGACCAATAGTTGAAATAAGATAACACTTGATGCCAGTATCTGAGACAACACCGGGCTCATGACCAATAGTTTGAGATAACACCTGATGATCAGTCCTCTGAGACAAACAACCGGGATCTGACCATATTTGAATAACACGTGATTGACCATTATCTAGACAAACACCGTGCTCAATGACCAATAGTTAGATAACACCTGTATTACAGTATCTGATCAACACCGGGATCACTGACCAATAGTTGAGATAACACGTGAATGCTCAGTATCTGAGACAACACCGGGATCAATGACCAATGTGAGATAACACTTGAATGACCAGTATCGGACAACACTGGGATCATGACCATAGTTGAGATACACTTGAATGCCATACTGAATGACAAACATGGTATCAATGACCATAGTTGAGAAACACCTGATGACCATTACTGAGATCAAACCCGGGATCAATGACCAATAATTGAGATAACACCTGTATGACATTACTCTGAACAAACACTGATCCAATTACCAATAGTTGAGATAACACCTGTATGACCAATATCTGAGACAAACCCCGGGATCATGCCCAATAGTTGAGATAACAACTGTCATGACCAGTATGAGACACAAAAACCGGGATCCAACCAATATTGAGACTGAAGACCTATTTCTGTTTCTGTGGCGACCATACCCTTAAATTTAGTTTAACATGTTTTTTCCTTCAGAGAAGCACTGACCAATGCGCCTTAAAGTGCTTGTTCCAATTTTTATGTATTGTGGTTCTCTACTTGATACGAGAGCCTGCCACTTTCCACATACATCCCATCAAGTACCTGGAAACAAACTTGGCGGTTTTTTGATGGTAGAACACAATAATGCATGTTGCAAAGGCCCTATTCCATACTGTGGCTAATATTGAAGGGTAACCACTAAAATGGCGGTTTTTTGTTTATATCTGGCAATGAAATGGATTTGAGGCTCAAATTTCAGGACGCCAATGAGAAAAAAAATATGGGCTTTCATATCTTGAATCAACCTCGATATAGTAAAATCCGGGGGGGGGGGGTCCCAAAAAACGATCGGAACAAGCACGCCCTTTAAATAAAACCCCTAAAGCATATTAAAAATTGTTTCCTTCAGAAAGCCCTGTTATTCCCCCCTACCGCATTTTTTTAGCTAAAATGCTGTTTCCTTTAGAAAAGCCTGATATCAGAAATCCCTGATTGGCCTAAAATTTACATAACCTGGCTCTAACAACATTATTTTCCCATGTCAATTTCAGGAAAGATATACCAGCAGCAGGAAGACCATGGCCAGCAGCATCACAAAGAACACCAGAATCAGCGCACCACCACCACCAACCACCAGCACCAATATTTTTGCAGCAGCACACCACCACCAGCCCCAAATATTTGCACACAGCACACACCAACCAGCCCCAATGATTTGCAGCAGCAGCACCACAGCACCACCACCACCAGCACCAATATTGCAGCAAGCCAGCCCATCAGCACCACACCACCACCACCGCAACAACCACACCCACCAAAAAACACCCCACACCACCACCACCACCCCACCATCACCAATATTTGCAGCAGCAGCACCACCACCACGCACCACCACCACACCAATATTTGCAGCAGCACATCACCATCAGCACCAACCCCACCACCACAGCAACCAATTTTGTCAGCACAAGCACACAGCAATCACCACCACCACCAACACCCGCAACCATATTTGCAGCAGCAGCAGCACCACTACTAAACAACGAAGGATGTCAAAACTAGAGATCAAAAACCAGCAAAAAACAATGATGCAGCATCACAACAGCTAACCGATCACAGTCTGAAGTACTGAGGTGGGTACAAGCTGCAGTGTTTAGTATAAATTTGTGCTGCTTGAAACCATCAACTCAAATCCTAATCCATTATATGAGATCTAACTGAAACACATACAATACATTAAATTTTCAATCAATCAATTTGTGGGCAAACCCCCACCTATAACTTATGTACAAAGTCCCATTTTACTGCTATGGTATTCTGACTATATTTTGGAAGGCCTAGAGATTGAGCCTAAAGCTGTGCACTAAACAGTGGCAGGTTATTGCAACAGGAGGTTAAAAATTCAAGTGTGCTAAAGGTGTTTATATGTCCCAATATTTTGGTCAGGTTTTATGGCAGGAGACACTCGACACATATGGATCAATTTGTCCACTGTTGTTTCTGTTGTTTGTTGATGTCTTTGTCTGTTGTGTGAAAAAGGTTAACTTCGCCTGTAAAATCCATATACTTGGATGGATTTAAACCAACTTGGCAAGACTTCCATATTACCCCCTCTCATAATTTACAGCACCATAAAATTTCTTATTTTAGCTGTTATTCCGTTTTTTCAATCAAACAGAGGCCAAATTAAAATAAATTTTGTATCATGTAATATATCGAGTGGGGTACATATGGAGTCTTTTCCCAATCTTGGGTCATAGGTGCAACATTGATCCCTCATATTTGATGAGGTCAAGGGTCACATACCAAGGGTCAAAGGTGCATGTGAGGTCAAAGGTCCTGTGAGGTCAAATTGTAAATAGGCTGAAATTGTAAATTGATCTCAATCACTGGTTTGCTTCAGCTTAACCTCCCCCTACCACTACAATCTTTGATTGTTATCAGATGGTTATGATATAATTCACCAATCAGAGACATTGTAAACAATTATGCGGACAGGGGAGTTCCACTGGTTTGCTTCAGCTTACCTCCCACTACCACTACCCTAATTTGATTGGTTAACTCAGATGGGTAAATCTGATGTAATTCACCATCAGAGACATTGTAAGACAATTATGCTGACATTGGGAGTTCCACTGATTTTCCGTTTCTTCAGCTTAACCTCCCCACTACCCTACTGATTGATTGGTTTCTCAAGGGTTATATAGGTCCTTAACCAATCAGAGAGACATGGTAAGACAATATGCTGACAGTGGGAGTCAACTGATTTTGATTCACTTAACCTCCAACACCACTAGACCTGATTTGATTGGGTTTGGAGTAACCATCAGAGACTTGTAAGACAAGTATGATGCAGTGGGAGTTCCCAACTGATTTGCTTACGCTTAACCATCCCACTTACCACCAACTAATTTGATTGGTTACTCAAGATTTTATGAGGTAGTTAACCATCATAATATGTTTAAAAAATGTGTGCAGGCAATATGACTTCCACTGCGTTTTGTCTTCAGCTTGAGACTTTCTATAGGTATTACTCTGGTCGATGTCTGTGAATGTGTGTGTATGTCTGTGGTCCAAAATGTTACCTCCTTACTATATTATTACATCCAATAACTTGGTTAAGAGAAGGGCGAGTTGGGTTACAGTTGGTGGACCTCTTGTGCCCCTTGTGACCTCATTTGACCTTTGGCCCATTCACACTGGGCAGCAACACATCACCGGTCCGGGGACCACAATTTATTTTTTACAATTACACACCCCCCAATGAAGTGCCTCTACCTTGAAAAGCATGACAATTAGTATGAGTCTCATCCAAATTTATAAAATGCATCAAGAAATCAATGATTCCTTTATCATTACAAAATAAGAGATGCATAAATCACAAACTCTCAAAAAGCTTTCCATATTTTAAATAATTATTCCCTTAACCCTTCAGAGATAAGCAGCCATTTTTGAGAATATGGTGTTTTTTTGGGTGCTTTTGGTTGTAATGGCTGCCTTATGTTGATTTAATCAAGTTATATATTCGCTATTATGAAGTTTTTTTTGTTGAGTGATTTTTTTCTGCACAAATTTATTATAATATTATAAATCCATTTATTTTGAGAAAAAATACAGTAAATGCAGCAAAAAAAAAATCCAATTTGAGCAGTTTTGAGTGGATTTTTCATGTAAATTTAATCAAAAACTACATTTTTTAAATAAAAATAAACAACTGACTCGTGTTATACTGTATGCCAATTGAAGGTACCCTGTGGGCTATAGTATGTTATTAGTTGAAAATAAATGTTACATTTCAAAAACTAAACATAATAAACAAAGCATGTCCTAAAACACAATACAGAATATAACAGTTGGTACATTTACTGACCACTTTGCCTGACACCGACTCAGAATTCAGCAGCCTTTACGGAAATAAAGCACAGTATCACCTGCACTTATTCCGTAAAGGCGCTGACTTCTGAGTTTCATCAAAATACACATATAAACAAAAAGCATGTCATCAAGCACACAAATCATAAGAATATAAACACGGGTTTGGGTACAAGTTACTGGACCCCACTTGCTTACCCACACTCAATTCAGCAGCCTTTGACGGAATGAAGTACACGTATCACTCACTTATTCCGTAAAGCTGCTGAATTCTGAGTGTTCAAAAACTAACATAATAAAAAGCAATGTCATACAAGCACACAAATAATAAGAATAAAACAGGGTTTGTACATTTACTGACCCCACTTTGCCTGATAAACACACATAAGTGTAGCCTGCAGAGTAAACACCACCAGCTGGTTGAACATCCCTTGATCCGATGCGAAGCCATGATTTTGTGTATGGTTTGGCCAAGTTGCCATCAATCGAAACTTGCCGAATCAGACAAACGGAGCCATGAATCAAAAGTTGCATCGTGGCCACCATACTATGTACAGTAGCCTATTTCACTCCGTTTGTTAATCAAGTTGTGTGAAGCGGAGCAGTTTACAGTGATGCCATTTGAAAATACGCTGGTCCAGGCTGCTCTGGTCATGCATCTGGTCATCTTGAAAAACCGGTCGCTGCCAACGCTCTGCATACACCGTCATCTTGAAAACCTTGTTATAATTATTTGGCAGGGTGTATTTGAGAAGACGTACAATGTGTGTTTGACTAAACTAGACTTGGTCATCAGCTTGTCTTGAAACAGACTAGTTCGTTTGAAAAAGAACGGTGTAGTCTTGATGAAGGAGGTCCTTATTGCTCACCATGTCAAGGAGCGGAGGCCCCTTTGGGTGGTCTGACAAGGGTTTGAAGTTTTCAACATGTGATAGGCGCTCAACACTTGATCCAGACAAAGAATATGTACGATTGGGACAAGTTGTTGCAGCGAGACGAGAATGCGTACTTTTTCTATTATACCAGCTCGTTTGCAAGCAACGCACTGTTGGGCGGAGGGCCTTTCTCAAAAATTGTCGACCTTCAGCCCTTCAAGGATCGGGCTGAAAAGCCATACGTCTTAGACTCTGACCTCCACTGCGCGTGTGGGGGTGTGGGGGGTGTTTCAATGCCTTTGGCTTGAAGTTATGGCGCAAGTAAACCGACCACTAATCGTCTCGAAAACGACTCGCAGCCACTGCTTTCCATAATGGTGCTCCATAAATCCGGGCATTGATCAGTGCAATATCTAAAATATAATTGAAACCTTGATATACCCACTTGCGCGATCTAATGCGGGACACGTTGTACACCAAGCTGGTCATTCCTCGACCCCTCGCATGAAGTGTTGTAAGCTGCCTGTCAAGGATGGAATATGCTTCCGAATATAACCATCCTCATCGATATTGGCATTGCCGGCCGCTTCGCTGATTAGCAGAGCACGCGTCGCGCGTTCCTGCAATTGCTTATCCCGTGCACTGGGTACTTAGCATGCGTACATCATTGCGATCCTTGAAAGACACGCCCAGGATCGGATCCTTGAACACAAACTTGGCATCTTGTTGGCCGTTCTTTCAGTGCATTCACTGTCAGCATACCTCTGCGTCTTTTGTACAGTACCTCAGAGTCCATGTTCCTCTGCAATCAAATTCATAAGGCCAAAGTGGACTATGTAAAAACTGTCTGTATAAAAACTACTGCCTGCTGGCATGTGCCCACGAGCCAGTTTTAGACCACACTACAAAGGCCTTGCCCCAGTCTTTCGATCATATCTATATTAACGACCATGTAATCTGGTCGTACTTGATGCAGTAAACTGTTAGAGCGTCGCAGAGAGCGAAGCTATCGACGCCGTTCGATGAGTGCTTAATTGGAGGTTACGTCGTACCCACATGTGCAACGAGTTCGGTACCTACTTTTCGTCGAGAACAAAACCATGGGCGGCTCGACATGCTTTTGCAAACATTTCCAATCACATGTCGACTAATGGCTGAATTTTGTACAGTGGGTTAGGCAGGATCAGCTTGTCATTCACTTGCACTCATTATTTGCAAAAATGTTAGACACGATGACAGTAATCGAAACCGATGTTTCGACATTACGCGCACATAATTTGTCGTTTCCTTTAGCCAAAAGAACTAGTTTTAAAGGAAATAATCAAGAGGGTCAAAATCACTTTCTGGGGGAAATACCCATCTGCCAGACGGCAATCCGGAAAAGCTCTCATCTCAGTGGCATCTGTATCAAACCACCTACGGATGCGTGCATGGGTGCTTCAAATTTGGGATTTGCCACAACTGCGCTGGCATACAGATGGGTCTTAACACCATACTGTCATCAATACCATCAGTGAAATTCCCTAAATATCGTTTCCGGAGTGGGAAGTGCGTATTGCTGCGTGGGCTGCAATCTGCTCCCTGTTGATGCGGTGGTATATCACGCGCAACGCTGACACTTTCAACCTACCGCGCTGCAGTCCACGGCAATCCATAGTCATTCATCGCGAGTCGTCCAAAATCAATCATCGAAAAATCGTTCTCATTCCGCTATCAACACTATTTCAACATCCGAACACTGTCATATCATACCCAACTCCTCCTCCTCAAAGCCCAGATTCACTTTTTCGTTAATCACTAATCGCCGTCTGCAACAGGCGCTTGCGTTCATTTCCATTTCGTTCGTACTCGTTGTTGTTGGTTTGTCACACCCCACAGTTGCACCGGTATACGTAAACTTGTATGGCGGCCATTTACGGTCATTGCAGATCGCGGTGTTTCTAGTTTTCAGCCACGAACTTTTTCCCCTGGTCGCTCGGAAATTTCCCCGATAGGGAAGTCCCTCCTTCTTTTCCATTGATTTTAGGTACTTTGGCAAGGGCTACAGGCTATTTCCATTACAAATTTTAGCTGTTCAAAGATCGTTGTAAGAAAAACAAAAAAAACACTGCATTCACAACCAATTACACACAGCCGCGGGAAGAAATATGCCTTCATATTGGGCGGCAAGACCTTATAATATAGTAATTATTCACGTTTCCCGTGACCCACTTGCTCAAGGAGATATTAATGTTATAATGAAGTAAACAATAGCTCCGACCGAATATTCGGTCATTAGCACTTTACGTGTAAGGATAAGCAGCGATATGCGAGAGAATCAAAACATGTGAAATGCTGTTTTTAACTTCATAAATCATGGATAAGTGTGTACAATTCCCATATAACTACTGCTTTATTTAAAACTAACCACAAATAGTGAAAAAAAAACGAAGTATTTGAGGAAATTGTCATACGTTGCCCGCAAATAGAGTACCACAGCGACAGTGTCTCAATCTGCACTAAATCCTGATTGTTGTTTACACAAGTACAAAATGAACAAAGATCAATAATGTTTGTGGTTGAGGTCAAACTTGTATTGAGCATGGGTCACAATATCACACATGCACAATATTGTGATATTCACCGGGAAAGGCTTTGTTGAGCTCAATTCGAATTTTGATTCGCACGTATAAAATTACAGAATCGACTAAAAATACTGCCTTGCCTGTAATACATGGTTTTTAGCAACCACTTGCAGGTTATGGTCGGCATACCATGCCATTAACAAAATATAAAAATATAGAATTTTTGATGGAATTTGTTCAAGGTTTCGGATTAGCAAATCGCTGCTAATCCCGTTAATTAACCTTTGTAAATTTAAGTTTAATTCCCCCTCGCTATAAAAATTGTGATGAGCTATATATTTTGTTTATTTACAACCTGTTGTTTTTTGTACAGATTGTGGATATTATGCGAGTAAATGTAGACAAGGTATGGAAAGGATCAGAATGCAAAGCTGGAGTGATCGTGGCAGGTAAGAAATTCTTTTAACAAAGGGACACATACCACGTGTAATGTTAGACTTAAGCCAATATGCTCAGGGGTCCGCTCCCGAAACACTCAGTCGTAAAATCTATGTGCATACTAGTCATGCTGAGTGACCAAATTTGTCACCAAACACTGTGTAACTTGTATGAAAAAGTCTGTTATGTAGGACATACGCATGAGTGAGTATACACGTAGGGTTACGCAGAGTTTGGGGAACGGGCCCCAGGTGCGTAAGTGGGTTCTTTATTATTTATTAATTCTGTGTCCTACAAATCAAATAACTTGACCAAATATACGGGCTTTAGGTTGTCTAGAAATAAGCTGCCCCCAAATGTTTTTGAAACAACCCTATGTTTGTAGCATATCCCGATTGTAACTTATTGTTGCCTATAACTCAAGTTTATTCTTACTTGGACTGAGTGCATCAGAGTACAGTACAATAGAGCATTATTTGTGATGTGGACGTGTGTATCAGAGCTACAGTTCAACAGAGCATTAATACTTCTGACTGGATTTAGTGCCATCAGAGTACAGTATAATAGTAACATTCATTATTTCTGATTTGGACTGAGGCATCAGAGCTACAGTACAACAGGACATCATATTTCGGACTTGCGATGAGGTGCATCAGAGCTTCACAGTGCAACAGAGCATCATTATTCTGACATGGACTGAGTGGCATCGAGGCTACAGACAACAGCATCATATTTTTCTACGGAATGCGTGCATTCAGAGCTAAGTGACAACAGAGCAATATTTCTGACTTGGACTGAGTGGCATCAGAGCTACAGTACAACAGCATTATTATTTCGGACTTGGACTGAGTTGCACCAGAGCTACAGTGCAACAGAGCCACCTTCATTATTTCTGACATGGACTGAGTTGCATCAGGAGAAGTACAGTGCAACAGAGCATTCATTATTCTGACATGGCCTGAGTGCAGCAGAGCTACAGACATTCATTATTTCTGACATGGACTGAGTGCATCAGAGCTACAGTACAACAGGCCATTATTATTTCTGACTTGGCAATGAGTGCATTCAGGCTACCAGACAACAGCAGGATTATTCTGAACTTGGACTGAGTGGCATCAGAGGGCAGAGCATTCATATTCTGACATGGACAGAGTGCATCAAGAGCTACGTAATAAAACGAGCATTCATTATTTCTGACTGGAACTTGAGTGATCAGCAGAGCTAACAGTACACAGCCAGTGTTCATTCTGACTTGGACTGAGTGCCATCAGAGCTACAGTACACAGGAGCATTATTTAGGACTGGTGACTAGTGCATCAGAGCTACAGTATAACAATCATTCATTTTGACATGGACTGAGTGCATCAGAGATACAGTATTAACAGAGCATTATTCTGACTTGGACTGAGTGCATTGAGCTACAGTGTATAACAGATCATTCATTCTGCCAGGGACTGAGGAGTGCATCAGAGCTCACAGTTTATAAACAGCGCATATTGCTGAATTGAACTGAGTGCATCTGAGCTACAGTATAAACAGATTCATTCATTCTGACATGGAATGAGTGCATCAGGCTACCAGTATAAAGAGCATTATTTGACTTGGATGAGTGCATCAGAGCTACAGTTACAACAGAGCATATTCGGACTTGGGGACTGAATGCATCAGAGCTACGGAAACAGAGCATTATTTTTCTGACTTGGATGAGTGCATCACGAGTACAGCTATAACAGACATTCATTCGACTTGGACTGAGTGCATCAGAGATGCAGTATAACAGAGCATTATTTCTGATCTGGACTGAGTGAATCAGAGCTACATACAACAGAGCATTGTATTTTGAATTGGACTGAGGGCATCAGAGCTGACAGTACACAGAGCATGATTATTATTACTTTGGACTGAGTGATTCAGGCTTACAGTATAACAGATCAGTCATTTGACATGGAATGAAGTGAAATCAGAGCACAGTACAACAGAGCATATTCTGATTGCCTGAGTGCATCAGAGCTACAGTACACCAGAGCATTATTTCTGACTTGGAACTGATGCATCAGAGCTACGTACAACCAGGAGCATTGTTATTCGGCCTTGGACTGAGTGCATTCAGAGCTACAGTACAACAGGCATTAATTATTTCTACTTGGACGAGTGCATCTGAGCACAGTATAACAGATCATTTATTCTGACAGTGTGACTGAGTGCAATCAGAGCTACCGACTAAGAGCAATTATTATCTGACTGGAAGAAGTGCATCGAGGCTACAGTACAACAGAACGCATTATTCTGACTTGGAGACACCTGAATGATCAGAGCTACAGTACAACAGAGCATTATATTTCTGACTGGGAAAGTGAAGTGGCATCAGAACATACGTATAACAGCTCAATTCATTCTGACAGGACGGAGTGCATCAGAGCTACAGTTATAACAGAGCATTATTCTTACTTGGACTGAGTGCATCAGAGCTACAGTACAACAGAGCATTGTATTTCTGACTTGGATGAGTGCATCAGAGCAACCGTTACAACAGAGCATTATTATTTTTACTTGGACTGAGTGCATCAGAGCTACCGTTATAACAGATCATTCATTCTGGACATGGACGGAGGCATCAGAGCTACCGTACAACGAGCATTATCTGACTTGGACTGGAGTGCATCAGAGCTACATGTACAAACAGAGCATTTATTTATGACTGGACTGAGTTGAATCAGAGATTACTTAGTACAACAGAGCATTGTTATTTCTGACTTGGAATGAGTGCATCAGAGCACAGTACAACGAGCATTATATTTCTTACTTGGACGAGTGCATCAGAGTATACAGTATAACGATCATTACATTCTGACATGGACTGAGTTGCATCAGAGCTACAGTAAAACAGGAGCATTATTTATGAACTGGACTGAGTGCTCAGAGGCTACAGTCAACCAGAGCATTAGTCTGACTTGGACTGAGTGCATCTGAGCTTACAGGATAAACAGATCATTCATTCTTACTTGGACTGAGTGCATCAGAGCTACAGTATAAAAGAGCTTTATTCTTGACTTGGACTGAGTGCAATCAGAGCTACAGTACAACAGAGCATAT